>LPNX010779005.1:360359-437759 GCA_001517045.1 Pseudotsuga menziesii | reverse complement strand
GAATGCTAGAATAGTTAATTCTCTGCCCAAGAATGGACATGAATGAGCTCATGTGCCTGTTGGGAAGGCATGAAAAATATGAAAGTCTCCTTGATGAGACTTGTACTGTCATGCCGATTAGGCAATTAATTGACTGATTTTAATGCCTATATTATGCTTGGTCTAACAGAATTTCAATGGTGCATTTCACAGGTGAGAAAAGTAAATCCAATCGTGCACAGTGATCATGGCAGCATACCAAAAGCTGTTGGACTTGGATGGAAGTCTCCTTCAAAAAATTGCCAAGACCCAAGAGAATCTTGGAGAGATGCTCAAGATACAGAAAAGGCAGGATGAGATGAACCACCAGATTTTGCAAGAGTCTATTTGTTTGCAAAAGGAGGTAAAAATGCTTCTGGGAGCAATCCATAAAGGAAAGGAAAGTGGATCAATGATGGGACATTCGTCCAAGCGATCCGTTAAGAAACATTCCAGGCATGAAGACTCAAAGGAAATTGAGTAGGTAAAGATGAAGTAGCCAATTAAATGTTGGAAATGCAGAGGACATCATTACCGCCAGGACTGCCCAACGAGGGAGCATAAAGAGGGTAGCAGTCACAAAGCTCCTAGACTTGGGGATGAGCCGAAAGCTGAGAACCAGCAGGAGAAGCTTGTGTAAGTCGAGGGGCTTGGTCCTAAAAGTTCAAAGTAGATAATTGAACGTGGGACAGATCTGCAAAATTTTGAAATTTTAAATGTGCAAATGGTATATGTATTCCTATGTATTGGAACACCGAGGATGGTGTTATTCCAAGGGCGAGGGGATTGTAATACCCCCGGTTTTGATCCTGGTTACACTAAAACATAGATGATGTGTATATTGTAATTAATCGTGGTGTGGAGCTAAAGGAAAAATCCCCACCATCGATTTGGTTGTGTTATGTTTCGGCAATGGGGATCATTACTGATGGTATATCGTGCTATCCAACACATTATAGTTTTGGCATCATGTAAACATGCACATTAATTAAAATGAACCTACAACCAGCTACGACGATGCAACCTTAATGAAAAGGGCATGATTTCCTAAGGTTAAGGGGGGGGATTGTCTAGCCCATGTGTCAATCCACCAGCTGGTTTAGACACATGCACGGGCTGGGAGTGGTTTTCCTCATGCACCATTTGGGATGCCAGACCATTTTGTCCACTCTCCACACTGCTTCTATTTTCCCTCCTCATGCAGGCAGTTGGTTGGGCTCTCCACCTTTTGGCTGAATTGTGGTCTGTGTAAGTTTCCCCTTCACGCAGGAGTAGTGTTTACCTCATGCGCAGGTCAGGATTGTGTTCTCCTATGGTGAGCTTGAAGAGCATCCTGAGAGGCATGATGCCATCTATGTAATTTTTCCCTGCCGATTGTGGTCTGCGTAGATGTTTTCCCCTGTCAATGTTGGGGGTATGGCTTCTCTCCCATTTGCAGACTGTGTAATGCTGCCGTTGTTTCATTATGAGATTGGGGCTGCTGTTCCTTCCTTGTTTTTGGGTCGTTGTGTATGAACTCATCTTTTGGGGTTGCTGCTGAGTTATTTTGGCCACGCTAGGGCCAAGAACAACTCTGAATCATCTTGTCTAACTTGAGTTGTGTTCACCATTTTGTTTGGGTTGTCACCCTGTTGTCTTTATTTTCATCACAGAGATGTGAACTGCTTGTTTCACTATGGGTATGCGGTGGTTGGTCTTCAGACTGTTTAGAGTAGGATTGAAGGCTGGGTATGCTTGAGAAACCTAGGTCTGGGAACCACACAGAGAGAGTTAGATGACTGGATTTCTTCTCCACAACCCCAGAAGAGCACTGGTAAGGGAATTCAAGGCCCGAGGGACTGGGAAGCAGAGAAGGGACTGATTCCTGGTGTCGAGTGTGTGTGGGTGTCTTAGAATTTAGGCTAGTTTCGGTGTAAGTGTCCTTAGCTCTCCCATGAGCGCACCGGTTTAGAATTCAGCCTTTCCTAGCTCCTTGACGGCCTGATAAACCCTACTGTGTGGGCTTGGCTGATTTGTCTACCTTGGCTATGTGTAAGCCTACTTAGTCCCTTATTCCTTGGGGAATCATGCCCAGCTCGAGGGTGGCAGTGTTGCTGAGAGATTGATGAGCACACTGGCCTATGGTTGGGTGGAACGTTGCAGCAACATAGTTGGTTGCGGAACAAGTTATTTATGAGATAAGTATCCTTGTCTATTTCATCTCTACAATAATATTTGATGGCTAATGAACTATGATGAACATGTTGAATGTCTGAATGTATGTTTGCTTCCGCTGTGTATGTGAATGAATTGCATTTTAGCATGTTTTATGTTTTAAGAATTTTATTTCAGCATTTTATGTATGTTCATGTTCATGGGGATAGATGCTCAGATGTTTGATGGTTTGGTAGCGTCCTCTTCACCGGTCAGAGGGTTAGGGACATTACACTTGCTATTCTGAGACTTCCATGAACTTGATATTTCCTTTGACATCCCATTGCATTTATCAATCTCAACAAGGAGCAAATTTGCTAAATTGTGAGGACTATTTAACACACTATCATTTGAATCAAAATTAAAAGACAATATGTTTGAAATTATACTATTTTCCCCAACATATAAGCCATTCATATAAACTTCTTGAAGGATATTACACACCATATTCTCCAAGCATTCTAGATTTCTAGAACTGGCATTAGAATCTCTAGCAATTTCTACTTTCTCAGGAATTTGAAAACCAGTACTTGTACTTCTATCGGTTGCATCTAACATAGAATAATTTTCAAAATTTTGGATAGAGATTGTACTAGTATTTCCAGCTTCTGAAACTGATCTTTCCTCTAACATAGGCTCATTTTCACAATTTTGAATAGAACCTACACTAGTCTTTTCAGCAGTTGAAACTAATCTTTCCTCTACTTTATGATCAGTAACTCCAAAGCTATCACCATCACCATTAAGGGTGCAAGTATTGACATACTTTTGATGAAGAGAACAATATTTATAACTATAATCATCCACTGAAAATTGGACTTTTTCCATAAAGGGAGGCACCTCTGCTTCTGAAGAAATAGCTTTAGAGCAACCTTCACCATATGGTTCTGCAAAGCGTTCTTCATAATTGTTTTGATATCTATCATCAAATGGATACCTTTGTAGATAATTCTCAACATGGTTTCCTAAAACCATTCTACTGCTTTTATTTAGAGCAACAACATTCACTTCACTGTTGCTTTGAACAACAGAGTTGCTTTGAGGGACAGATATTGGAAAGCTATCTTTAGAAAGTCCAACACAAACAATACTAGATGCCAACTGAAGCTGCATCTGCTCTTTCACTTCTTGTTGTTTCAATGTGCCCACTGCCCAACTTAGATGAACCCTTGTGTGTGTTAGAGGACAAATTCTTCAATAGACTTTTAAAACCTTCATGACTCCTACATTTCATAGTAGGATCAACTAAATTGGCATTCTTTCCATGGAAAGCTTCCCCAACGGTATTTACACGTGAATTTAATTTTATATTTGTTCCACTCATTGCATTAGGTTTGGCATCAATATGTTTTTTAGATATAAATGTTGATGACTTCCCACCCTTATTGACCAACAGCTTGCCATGATTATAACTCAACCCTGATGCTGCAGCTTCCAGCACCAAGGCAGGGAGATTTAATGTTGGAGACACTGAAAGTGAATGAGATGAACTTGTTTTAGGATTAGAGGAGCCATGAACAGCTGGGATCCTCATACTAAATGATTTTTATTGTGCAACATGGGAGCCCTTGCAACAACCATTAATGTCTAAATGTTCAGCAAGATATGTAATATTCCACCACAAACTCCTAAATCATATGGAATCTTATGTTCACTAAACTTAATGTGTAATGTTACTCTACACCAATATAGGGGGGTGCTAGAAAACTAAACAAATATTCCATGACAAGAAACATATTTCATACCAAGATGCACTAGCTGGAAATACAACTGATCTTCCAGCAACTCCAATGGCAAGGGAATTCTCAGCATTACCTCCTGTGTTCTAGTTTCACATGGAAATATGAACAGGTATATATTATTACGAAATGAAAATGAAGCCATGTATAAAGAATCTAGAAGACAATCACTGAAGTAAAACATAAGCCGTCTAAAGAAAATACACATTAGCTTCTATACTAATGATTATTTAGGACTGAATCAGAAGCTATTGAATAATCTAATATGGAAGCATCGAAAAAGTGGTCTGCATAGATATCAATAACAAATGCTAAAGATAATTGGACGGAAGTACAATATACTAAAATCCTAAAGTCACTTACAGGAGCCATGGATTTGTTTAATTTACTTGAAGAAGCTGATCCAAGCAAGGAAACCTCTGCCACTGGTGGAGGTAAACAAAGTCCCCAGTGTTGCTGTGAAGGATTTGTAACATCATATAACTTCTGAGTTTTGCTGCTAGAAAAATAGGACATAGAAAATAAAAAATCATAAAAGCTAAATGTGAAATATTTTTTAAAACAATTTTGGAAACTTGTTTGGACCAAACAAGATGAAGCCAATTTGACCACTGAAGGAACTTGTTTGGACCAGACATTGGTGAGTTGACAAGCAACTTAGATGATTGAGCAGAGGTTAATATGTGGAGTGTGTCAAAGGGCTCAAAGAGAGAGTCTTGACATTCAAAATTGTCAGACATTTTGGGAGAAGAGTTTGAGAATACAGGCAAGAAGATTCAGCAAGTTTCTGAACAGTCAGTGATGGATTTGAGAGAAAACACTAAAGAGCTGCCAATTTTGTCAAATTTCTCTGAGCAACATGGTTCATTGTTTGTGGTCAATTCCTCCTCAGTCATGGATTGCAGGCCTGCAGAAAACAAGTATGTTGAGTATGTTCCTATGATTGGGGCCTGTTCCTATCCTTATAACCTAGCACCAAATAAAGATTCAATACCACAAGTAAATGTTTGAAACAAGAATAATGAAAATGAAGGTTTGGGTTTTCAAACTGAAGGAGCAGAAAAGTCTGAGGATGAAATGTTGTTGAACTCTCTATGGGCAAAGGAGACAGAAAGGATGAGCACTAGAAACTTTTTGGAGTCTTGGGATAGAAGAGAAGGGAAAAGAGGCAAGCATCAAAGCATGGTGATAATTCCCCTTGAAAGCAGAGATTTTGATCCTTTTGTTCAATCTCAGCATGAAGAAAGCATTGCTTTTGGTCAAGTAGACACTCAAATGTCAGATTCTGTATGGGATGAAGCTGATGGTGGTAGCCAGGAGAAGCAGCTGGATAGGGTTTCATAGGAAGATATTCTTTCTCCAGAAATGCAAGGACTTTTAGAGTTATGCTCGTTTAAAAGAGATGAGAACAATGTGCAAGAGGCTTCCCATTATGGGTTTATGACGTTGAATATAAAAATAATAGAAGATTGTACATCAAATGAGAAGGATTAAAAAATGTCTATTAGCAGCAAGAACTAGATGGAGGCAAGGAATAAATGAGGATGAGATTTGTGTCCTTTCACGAGGATTGAAAAGAGGTTGGACAATGCCACCTTGGATGTATCTTCTCATCAAGAGAGAAAATATTTTGAACACACTCAGATTCAAGGGATGCCAGATTTTTTATTACATGAAAATAAGAAAGAAAATGTGGAGGAACAATTCATTGAGCCTTGTGAGGACTGTGTTGCTGCGGAGGAATTAAGTGGAGTCTTAGGAAAAGGTTCCCAGGAGGCTATTGTAGGAGCGACAATGAGAGGAACCCTAGAATATTTGTTATATGAGAGTAATCAGACACATTCAGTTGTTTCACCTGAGCATACTGTTCTAGCAGACATCGAGGAAATGCCATATTTGATATTTGATGTAAGTAAGGAATATCAGAAAACAATGCATGCTAAAGTTCCTTCTCAGTAGGATCATTTAGCAGCCAAAATGAAAGGAGTGCTAGACCAATTAGTAGATGGGGAGAAATAATGCACCTTTGTAGGCTGCCTTAATAATCTGGATGCAAGTGATAACACAGAAGATAAAATGTGTGAGTTTTCAAGAAACATGGATAGGTCAGTTAAGGGGGCAAGAGAGAATAATACTGTGAATGGATCTTCTCATGAAGTGATAGATGTTTTGGGACATACAAAAATCCATTGGGTGTCAGGTTCTGCTGTGAATCATGTCAAAGAGGAGTCCCTTGAGAGTGTTCAAAAGGAAGAAATGAGAGGAGGTTTAGATAACCTACTAGATGAAAGAAGTGAGCATGCTGGAGTAACTTTACATGAATATATTGCATTTGTAAATATTCACAGGATGTTGGATTTGGTGATTGATGTAAATGATGTAGAGATGCATGTGACACAGGTTGACTGCAAGAATCTAGTAACTGAGGCAGTTTGTTCAGTGTCGGATTTTATGTTGGATGAGAAAAAAGAAGTGAAATGCAGTCATGATTTGTGTGAGGTAGGGGATGAAGAGAAGGAGAAGATTACTAAGTATCTAATAACTGGAGATTTTCTGAATGTGGAAGCACTAATTTTTAATATTGGTAGATCCTCTCAAGAAAATGGTGTTGTTTTTGAATGTTCAGAAATTCAGGCGACATTAAAGTCGTTACTTGGTGGGACTGACATGGATAATGCAGGGAAGCATAGCATAGAGGCATTACAGGAAATTGCTGCTTTGGTGGAAAAGCAAGGAGTTTTGGATTTCTCACCCTATAAAAGCATGTGAAAAATGCCATGTCAGTGGAAAAACAAATAGTTTTGGATTTGTCACTAGATGAAACCGGTGAGAGAGATATAAGAATGCATACTACATATGCTCTGGATGAAGCTGCCGCAACAGTCAATCTACAAAGAATGTCGTTGTATGCATGTCATGAGAAAATTTTAGTGAAACATTCAGAAGCTTCTGAGGAGGAAATGGAAGAAATGCCTGATCATTTCGCAAGGAATAATTTCATAGGTGCTTGTCAGGATACTGTCTTAGAGAGTCAAATACTAGGAATGTTGAGTTCAATTTTGGATGAAGGTAGGCAATCTATTCCACAGAAGCATGCTATGGAGTCAACCAAAGCAAACATCACATTGGTTGAAATGCAATAGGTTTCAAAACCCTTTGTTGATCTTAGTGAGAATCCTCATAATCTGGATTTTGAGGGTTTAGAGGAAAATCATCTGGATGAAGTGCAATTGCCAGGCCATGACAATGAACATACAGTAGCCAATTCTCTACGAATTCTAGAAAAGTCTCAAACTGCATATGTGCTTACCGAAGGAAAATCTCTAACCAAAGTTCAAGATAACAGCCATGACAAAAATAATGTACTATTGAAAGAGTTGAGATCTAGATATAAAAATGTGAAGGAAGTGGAATTTCCAGTCATAGATGTGGAAATGGAGAACAATAATGAGTATGTTAAGAAAATAAAAACTCCAGGAGATGCTCAGGTAGGTGTTAGAGAGATGTTAGCAAGCTTGAGTCAGAGAGAAAAATATTCGGCTCCTTTATCATCTTTGCTGGCACCAGAGACAAGTGAAATTATGGCACATACATATTACAAGAAACTGACTTCTTCCATGGAGAAGGCTGAGATAAATTTTATGGATAGTGGAACAAGTGGATTTATGGCCTCTGAAGTTCAAGAACCAGAGGATATATCAAGTCTACATGTTTGTGTTCCTACTACGCTTGTTTCACCCAGGACAACCTCAGTGGATATTGTGTTACACAATAAAGATATTACTGATCCAAGTAAAGATAAATGCGCACATAGAAAATCATTATCTGCAATAAAAGGATATGAACTGCAAGAAGATGGTCATTCTTCTCCACACGAACAAAAAGCATCACTTGAAAATAATTTGTTTGTTGGAAGTTCGTTCTATGTATCATGTAATTCCAATTCCCCAGGTTGTGAAGAGGTAGCAGTGCATACATTGCAGGTTTTGCCTCTTGCCAACCTACAAGCTGAAAAGTCGTGTGATAAAGCCATCTAATATCATAATAGTGGATCACAAATTGTGAAATCACTTGGCACTGATTTTGTTACCCTCCAAAATGTCGAGGATATAAATGTTTCATTATTGACAGAATCAGAGAAATTTCAAATTGACAAATCTTTCATTTCCAGCTTGAATGAAAGTGGTGTCGTGAAAAACTTAGAGATTGAAAATAATTCTACTTCATTAGAATACTTACCTTCCCACAAGGTGAGCAGTTAGAAGTCTGAAAATTTGATCACTGGATAGCTAATGCCGAAGGATAGTAAAACTGTGTTGGAACTTGGAAATGAATTTTTGTTCTGCAATGTCTTTAGTTTCGCTATCAAGTCTGAAAGTATAAAGAGGGAAAGCATTGATCGTTATTATTTTAGTGGGAACTCAACAAATCACCATAGGTTAGAAGCCATCTTTATACAACAATCTAATGAATTGACATTGAATGTGCAGGAAAGTATGTTTACTGCTTGTAGACAAGCTATGCAGATAACCAAAATGAGCATGGAAGTAGAGAATGGAGATATTGACAAGAATGGTCCAATGGCATAGGAATGCGAAAAGAATGAGAAAGCGACTTAGCTTGCACCAAAAGCCACCTATCATCAGAAACCTAATAATTTAACATTTCATGTTGAAAAAATTATGACTGATGGTTATCAGCAAGCAATGCAAACTGCTCAGTTTAGCATGAAGATGGTGAATGGTTGTTCCAAGCAAATTGAAAACTAAAACCTATAATTTCAAAACAGTGGTGAAGCAGTAATCATTAGCATGGATATGGATAGTAATCATACTAGGGAAACTGGTCTTGTGAACTAGGAATTTGAAGGGAGTGATCAAGCACTAGGGCCTAGTGCAGGAATATAGGATGATCTTACTCAGCAGACTGGTCATATGAATCCAAACTTTGGAAAGAATGTTGAAGTAACCAAAATATAATAGAA
Source organism: Pseudotsuga menziesii (assembly GCA_001517045.1). Classification (NCBI taxonomy): domain Eukaryota; kingdom Viridiplantae; phylum Streptophyta; class Pinopsida; order Pinales; family Pinaceae; genus Pseudotsuga; species Pseudotsuga menziesii. Next base: position 428,825 of record LPNX010779005.1, on the reverse strand, counting down.
ATACCAAATAGTCTTACTAAATACAATGTTATGAACGTGAAATCTGATGATAGTTTTAAAACAGCTAGAACCAACATGAAAATAGAGAATGATAATGATGAGAAAGCTTGTCTTATCAACCAAGAATCTAAAATTAGTGTTAATGTAGGATGCACATCATTTGAAGCAACAACACAAGATGGAGGGCAGCCAAAGCCTTGTAATGAGCAATGCATCATGACTTCATATTCAGGTAGTTGTAAAATTGGTTCTCACAGTCATTTGAAGCTGCATAATTAACATGCAATAGAGTTCTCAGTTCATGTTTGATATGCTCATCTTTGGGTCATATACATGTTTTTGTTATGTTCCAGCCTATCTGAAAATGTTTTGTTAACATGGTATTTTTACTCTTTTTAAATAAAGGACAGGCTTTAAAAGTTTAACTCTTTGCTTAATGACTTGGAAAGTACGAAGCAAGATAATTTAATTTCTTTGGGTATATTTAGATTCTCAATTTCAGAGTGAAATAACAGATATTGACAAAAAGATTTCCAAAGGAACAACGTTACTCCTATATATTGATAATGGCATGGAGCTAAACGTTAAAAATTAAAATAGAGATAACAAATAAGTGACTAAATCACTTTCTAGTATCTACATATATTACAATAGTATTTACCAAATTTTGTAGAGATCAATTAAAGGTATAAGGAGATTACTTAATGGTTTTGACTGAAAAGTAATCTTCTATTTAAATTACCTTAAGTGTAGTTGCTTTTGTAGTAAGTATTTGAAGTTCACATGCTGATTTTCTTGTGAATTCTTTAAACCTTGCATTCTCTTCTGTAAGAGCTAGGATTTGGTTTATGCATTGATCCCTGTCTTCTATAACATGCTGAAGTTATGCATGCACCCTCTCTATATCTTCATTCAAGGAATTCCTCTGTTTCGTTCCTTCGAATAGAGATTCCTACTAGTATAAACAGATTGTTAATCGGCATTCTTACAAGTCATCTAGGCAAGGGAACAAAAGAAATTGCTATCATTGCACATGCATTGATCTTAGTTTGAATTGAATTTAAGCATTACAATATGATTTGGTATATAGAAAGGTGAAATAATTTCACAATAAATCTATAAATATCACAGCCTACATAGCAAAAATTATCAGACCCATGATGCACTTGCCTTAACACTATCTAGCTGTGTTTGCAAAGCAGTAGCACTGCCTCGTACAACACTAAGAGTTTCTACAATAACATCTTTTTCTTGTTTTGTCTTCATATTCTCTTCTATAGCAACAACAACATCAGTCTGCAACTTGTTGTTGTACACTTGAAGACTCGTGTTATACTCTGTTAATCGTTTATTGATATCATGTAAGGATTTTATCTGGTAAAAAAGGAAAAAACAAGTCAACATAATTGTCGAAATGGAAAGTTAAAATTATGACTAATGAAATTCTCACAATGTGTAATGTCGTAACCACTGAAAAATAAAAAGCAATATAAATTAGTTTGCACACTTGATCATTTGAAGTTGACAGTTCACTCTTAAGTTTGTCTATCTCGTTAGCAAGCTTTCATTTTTCTTCTCCAGCAATATGCAATGCCTCTGAATCCTTGTCATGTACAATCAAAAGTTCTTGGATACAATTATATCTTGGTTAAACACTTAACATAACCTGGTAATTAATCAATGGACTAGAAAAATAGACAACTGAACTGAACACTGCTTTTGAGTTTAAGAGTAAAGAACAACAATAGAAAATTAAATTACCTTTTTTCTGTATTGACTTTTGAAATCTCTGCTTCAAGAGTAGAGCATCTTAGTTTTCATTGTGTGACTTCATCACCCATCTTTTCTTTCTCAAGCTTCATTGCAGAAACTGGAGAATGCAATGAAACTAATGAGATCACAATTCCAACTTACTACTTACATGGTACCTTCAAGAGAGGTGCTCACCACGATGTTAAAGTATCATCCACCAATTGCTAACAAAAAACATAACTCATTTCTATGATTACTAGGTAGAAATGCTACACCAAACAAATTTAGAAATATTAATTCTATCATTCTTGCATAGCATTTCCTCTTCTACTAGCATATATGTACTATATAAGAAAATTCAATAGGGTATGAACAATATTTTTAGCAAATATTCCAAACAAAGAAAACTGTAAAACAAGCACAGGATGAAAAGAAAAATCAGACTTACCAATTTCCTCTTATTTTTTTCTCTGCTCTTCTATATGACCCGTGAGCTGTTCTTTCTGAAGAATATATCCAGCCTCCTTTTGAAGAAAGTTTTGGCCACAAGCTCAGAGCTTCCTGATGTAATCCATCATTTGTTCCATTCTACCCTATTAAGCATCAAAATCTCATGCTTGTTCTAATTGTATCTACCATAGATTGACACAGATTCTAGAAAATAAGGTGGGATTAAAAAAAAAATTGAGAAAGAGAATGCATTACCTTTGCATCATTCTTTAATTTTCCTACTATCTTCATTTCGATCAAAGCCTCTACTTCACTTGTAGTCATTTGATTTTCTTCATATTCCTCTGGCCCATTTACACTAACGACTTCAACTGATTTTTCCCTGTGTTTCTTAGTGGAAAGAACGGATAACATTTCAAAGACATTACTTTTTGGTGCAGGTATTTGTTTGGGATTGTCATATCTTAAAAAAAACTTCCTTTTCTTTTCAGGTGGACCAATGGGGATATTCTCCTTCTGAAAATACACAAATGAAATATTAATAATTGAATATTTCTACATTTTCTTGGAAATAAGAATACAGGTTTTAGCATACGTTCTCGTTTTAATCTACATCCACTTTTGGAGCATAATTCAATGTGTCTAGATTCATGTTGTTACATACACTATATTCATTAGGAGCTTATAACAGCCAAGAGGGAAAATAAGAAACCTAATCTGATCTTCTTGTACAGCCAGCATTTTATGTAGAAAATGGTATCTGCCGCTAGTTTTGCCACACTTTCTCATAAAACCTCATATTCTTCAAGATTCAACACAAGATCCCTAAGTTTATGTAGAAATATAGGACTTCTAATAGAGATATGTAGTGATTTATTCAATTTCTCAAAATTAAGAAACAACATGGAAAAATATTCAGAAAATTTGCAATTTTTTACAGAACAATAAGCCAAATATATTTCTCTCCTACAAAAAGTATACATTATTGCAAAGTCTTCACAGAAGTCACATCTTTACAGTAAAAATTAGCAAACAGGCTTCCTTGTCATCAAACTATCCTTTTGTGGTCAAAGTCAAAATGCGGATTTGGTCTCTACGTATATATCATTTTCATCTATCAATTACATATTTTTCTTGAGAATGCAAGTTTTGTCTTCCGTTTTTTGGGAAATTCCTGTCGAATTAAAGATGTTTTTCTCAAGGTAAATAACACATGTCCAGTTTTATGGGAAAGTAGTTAAGACATTATTACGGAAACATAAAATTTACAGAGAAAGGAAACATGATTTCTACTTACAGATTCTCGGCAAGCCTCGGTGTGGCTTTGAGTGTTGGGTAGGCCAGCCTTCATCATGACTCGTCCCCTTCGAAAAACCTTTAAAAAATTCAGCTGTTAATACCAAAGAAGCTAGGGCTTCCTTCATCAACTACTGCAGACTGTCATATTGCTATCCGCTCTTTCAAATAGACAAACACATATTCCACACTCCAAACCACAATTACACAAGTTTCTGGGATTCCTAGCCAAAAAAACTAGTGTAATTTTTTTCTAAATAGGAATGCTTCCGGCACATCAACAATAGCAGCAAATCCAGGCTCTCCTGTGTCGAAATTTCACTCAAATACAATAATTCCTAGCTCTAGTTCAAATGCAAAATTTGCAGAATCTCGTCTACCGATGGAAACTTTGAATTACCACAATAAAACAGGTAGGATTCTGGCTCATATAGAACATTTTGTGAAGAAACCAGGATGAGCATTTCTGAGTCAAATTGAATGGCAACAAACGCAAAAAAAGGCACTGCGTACAGTTACGAATTCATTGTAACGAAAACACGGATACGACCAACTGTAAATTAATGTCACGAAATAATAACCAACACACTGCACAACCAAGCCCTCTCTGTTAGATCAATCGCTCACTAGGGTTTTCTCATGAAGAAGCTCCAAGTTTGAAGATGCAGAGAGAGCGAGATTCCACCGGCTAGTGCCCGTGGAATTGAAATGCTCCACTGGCTATCGACTGTTGGGTTTGTAAGGATGGAATGCTTGCCAACATTGATGCCATAATAGCCCAAAATTGAATCCTTCCCAGCCCTTCCAAAGGGTTCTATCCCTTCCCTTAAAATTTCCCTTCAAAAATAAATAAAAACCTAAATTTTACCCTTCCAATTAAGAAGGGCATAATTTATATCAACATTTCAAAAGAAGGGAAACATTTGAAATTACCCATCCATATAAATTTTTCAAGATGTTAAAATTTTTATGCTATAAAGTTCAACTGATCATTCAAAATATTGGAAATATGATAAATTACAATCACTCACTTGTTCATGCCATGCACTTACTACTTAGTTGTGCAAGATGACCAATAATCAATTATGACTACGAGACACTAGCCATCGATATGTTCTGACTCTCGAGTCACTTGGGGTTGCAATCTAAAGTGTGACAATGTGTCAACAACTACCAGTATAACAAAAAAGAACTACTAGTCTATTGCTAGGCCTGAAACGAGCTCAAAACTTTGTGCCTACTACCTATGTGAACCTCGCTACCAATGTCCACTCTTTTTTCATCAAAATGAAATTCAAATGGTTGGTTTGATGAGTCCTACTCTATAAGACTTCATTTCTTCCATGAATATCATGGACTCATGACAACTATAAACAACACTCGATGTCATGCAAATACAAATAATAATGTGTAGCTAGGATCACAAACTATGCAGAGGTTGATTTATGCATTGCTATAGAGAAGTGTCATTGGGCACACGATATGGAGAAACAATGGTTATTAATAAAATTAAGAAAACAATTGTTGGCTCAATAATAGTCTTCAATTTGATGGGTGGCATGATCGTGATGTAATCTCCCTCCATCCTTCCAAATATTGTGGTTTCTCACAAATTTATCCTCAGCGCCACCAAAATACATATAAAAATTACTTGTTTTTACATCATCTTCCCTTTAAATCCTCATCTCATAGTCATAAATAAGGATTATTGTGCATGCACATCCTCACCTTATAATACGAACTGGGTCAAGGCATAGAGACAACCATAAAATATTAAATGTGTCAAGGCGCAAAGAGTAAGAGACAAGTATAAGCATGTCTTATATCAAATTTACCATATAAGTCTTTAATTAACACAATCAACTAACATTTGACACGTTGGATTGTTTTGATATTCTTATCACTCCTTACCAATGTGATTGCAAGGCATTCTTTGAATGTGAAGTCCGTAATTTTAGGTCCTCTTCCTCTTCCTCATTCCTTTTGGTAAGACAATAAAGAGGGTAGTGGCCTACATCGGCATGGAAAATGGTTTTGACATAGAGGTATACAAATTAGATGTTCTCATTAAATAACTTAAATTACTACATGTGATTGTCAATTCACTGAATCGTAGACCGATACAAAACACAACAAATATTAGAGCCCTGAGCCCTTAATTACTCACACTTAGAACTTTCTTAAATCTAGCCATTAATAAACTTCTTTTGGTATTTTGGTTCAATTTAAAAGGTGGATTGTTGAGACTCATACATGCAGTGAGTTGCAAGGATTCAATTTACTTAGGCTTGATTCCATTTCCCCTCCATCCCATACATGTATGCTTTTACGACAAGTGTTGAACAAAATATTTTAATGCCCTAACCCCGGTTATGCTAGATTTGCTAACTTGCTTGGTATGTAAGAATTTTTTTTTAATATTTTATGAGTTGTGTAATATTTTCTGTTTGGTGCCCATTCCTTATCATTCTTAGATCTCTCAAGCTTGGATTGCACTTGGATGACTCAATATGGTTAGGACATAATCTAAGTAGTTTTTTTTTTATAATGAAGTGTGCTCCAACTTTAAAAAAATACAATAGAATAGTTGTTATGTTACTAAACTGTAAAATTAATGATACACATATGACAACTTAATGTGTTCAAAATAAGTTTTGTTGAAAATATATCATTTTTTCATGTAAATATTAAGGGGTGCTCAACTATTAAAAATTGTAAAAAATTGAAAGAACAATATTTATTTTTTGCATTTTTTTGGTGAAGGGTTTAGGTAAATATACTTGTCAATTAAAGTACAATTACTTATATTACCCTTCATCTTAAAAGGGCTCCAAGATTAAATTCCCTTCCATTTGAATTTAAGACCCACCCTTCAAATTTGATCATTGATGCCATTAAATGAAAATGAGACTATGTTTAATCGCAGTCGTCCATTCTCTCGGATTGTCGTTACCGATATGTGTCTCTCTTTGAAATGTGAGTTCTATCTAGGGATCAAAATTGAAGCCGTCACAACCTTTCAAAGGGTTTCCCGCACATCCGAGAAGTCCAAGAAGTGTGGTTAAAAATTTGACCGTCATAAAAAATTGATTTTTGTTTTTGAATTAAAATTTCATTAAAAGGGTTGTTCTACAAACTATCCATCAAACATTAATTTGGTTGTCAGTGTTAGGTAGAAACTTGAGGCATCTGGAAATATTTATCATCCTCGGTCCGAAGGGAAGTGACCAAATGTAAACCCTACAAATGTTATTCTGATAGAATAACGTCACGCTCACGAGGGGAAGCCATTTCAAAATTTATGGCCCATGTGTCCCATGCATAATTTCAATTAAAATTTCATTAAAATGGTTGTCCTACAAACTAGCCATCAAACATTGATTTGGTTGTCAGTCCTAGGTAGAAACTTATTAAGGCACCTGGCAATATTTATCATCCTCGGTCCGAAGTATTGTGGTCCTGGGAAGTGACCAAATGTAAACCATACAAATGTCAGTCTGATCGAATAACGCCACGCTATTGAGGGGGAAACCATTTCAAAATTTATGGCCCATGTGTCCCATGAATAAGACCTTCTTGTTATAGTTGCTTAAGTAAAGTAAAGAGAGCCAAAATCAGAATCAAATTTTTTTGCTTCTGAATCGACATAACTATTTTCTAATGGATGGTATGTTGATGTTGGCATTCAACCTATGTTTGTATAGAGTAAAACCAACGAGGTTGGGTCGATGACCAGGGACAATATTCATTTATGTGCACTACTTTTCAATATCATGATTCCCCACCTTAATTTCGTCCATAACTTATAATCGCAATTTCCTCCATCGCCCTCAACGATATGACTTTCTCATTAACTTATGTTGCTTTTGTAATGGTAGATGGTTTACCAATTATCATAGCATAGATGAATCACCAACTTTACCGAGTGAAAGTGGCAGAGGTTATAGTAGGATCAAATTTAGATCAATATCTAGATGCATCACACCCAAGAATCTAGTGCAACATTTCCTTGAGCTCAATAGCCATAGCTCGTTGCTTCCATCCTTGTAGTTTATAACTACTAGCTTGTTCCAAATTCTTGCACAACCTACCTATCACACTTTGGGGTATATGATAATGTGTTCTTACTTTTCTAAAATTCCGTGGAGCACATGGAGTGATTGAAGCATCCCAACCTGCATCATCAATTCCAATTCCATAAACAAATACAAATCAAGTACCGGATGGCAGTGATTGATTCATAACCCATTAAAGCGGAGACAATCCCAGTGCGAGCAACAATATATCTTCAACACTGACTGAATAATGTGGTTCACCTTCCATAGGACCCAAATCTAGCTTATTATGTAGTAGTTAGATTATATCCCATGAAATATCCAATAGGAGATATAGATAGAGACCGACTGGTTGAAGTATATAATAGATGGTAGCCATGGCCATCTCTCTCTATCTGTTGCATGAGATTGCAAAGTTGCAATTTTATAAATAGAAAAAAAGGTATAAATGGTGGCACACATAACAAAGTACTAGATGGAAGAAGAAGGTGGCGCATCTTTCCACTAGTACAAAATGAGGAATTAACTACTAGGTGACTAAAAATTCTAGTCACCACAGATTTTTCAAGTGATTTACTACTAAATATGAGCAATTTTGATTGACCCAACTATAAACGACTAAAATTAATGACTAATTTAGTCACCAGTTAACAAATATGACTAGATAATAAGTGACATTGTAAAAAATGACTAACATAAATGATCAATTTAGTCACGACATAAAAATGTCTAGCTAGAATAATATGAATTAGTCATTTATGTTAGTCATTTTTAATTGTGTAATGAAAAATTGCATTTTTGACATTAATGAAGTGTACATTTTGTAAATTTTATGCCTTCTATTAGTAATATTGGTGCCATGCACCCTGATATTCAGAGATCCAACAAAGAAATTGCACAAATTTTCTCTTGACCATCTTTATCCCTGTTACACCATTGAAGCAAATCGTTAAGCGCGTGCCAAATTAGGAAAATTAGGTTCCTACGTCAATTATGAATTAGGTACTAGAACCAATATTACCATATCGATACTTAGAAGAATCATAGCTAGTTGTTTATCCTTCAATGTAAGAGTCTCAAGTCCCATATTGAGGTGCTTTTCTAACTTCAATATAACTATCATGATCTGTGACCGTCGAACTAGGCGATGCACAAGTCGATATAGCTTCACTAGGATTAGTTCCTTAATTAAACGTCGTAGCAGTACTTGTCGATCTAACAATAATTGAACCAGTGGAAGCACAAAGAACAATATTTTAACCAATCAAAGACTCAATTATAATTAAACTGGGGTGTTGACCCAGAACCAGTCTTAGATCCATATGTAGTAAAGGTAGAGGTCTGACCCCATCTCAGAGTTTCATGTAAATATTTTGATTCCTCGACCTCTTACAGGCCTGACCTCATAGAATATGATACGTATAATGTAGTGAAGACCTCTCCTTATCACTATCAAGTTAAACCTTCTAATTTATGCATTAGTGGCCAGGTAATTTTTGCATCTTACGTCACCACCCACCGGACTCACGATGTGCATAACTCTTCTCAGCCAACGTCCTCGATCCAATTTTATTATATATACTTATACTATAACAAAAAACACCATTAAAAAAAATATTATATAATAATAAAACAAAAATATTATATTTATATAAAACACAAATTAATTAAATTTTATATTAATCCTAATTTATAAAACTAAACAAGTTATATAATAATTATTAAAAAAAATATAATATATAATAACAAATTAACATAATTTATGTAAAATAATAAAAATAAAACACATAGATGAATGGATCATTTGGACCACTTGGTGTTCCAATGCCCATACCATGGCTCCAATACCCAAACTATCATGTTCTTCTTGCCATGTACCATCAAGGTGGGGAAATAACATATTTTGTCTTAGCTGGCTCAATAAATTTATTTGTTGTAGCCATGTCATGTTCAATTCTTCTCTATGTGTTGCTCAAGCCACATCAAATGAGTATGGGCTTCATATTCCTTCATAGAATGCTTTGGGAATCCTTGGGGTTTTGAGCAACAATTTAGGGAGAAATCAAGGAAAATTGCATAGTTATCGATTTCATAATCTACCAGCCTCACCTACTAAACATAGCCTTTCAAATTGTCACCCTTATCCACATGCACTTCACTCCCTCTAAATGTGGATCTGATTGTTATATTACTGCATCGAAATTTGAAATGATTTATGATTAATGTTGATCCTTTGTTTTTTTCCTCTACGAATTGGTTTTAATGTAGATCAATTAAAGACAAGATAAATGAAAAGAGTGGAAAGTTAGAGTTAACATATCGGTTTCATAATTGATTAATGCAGAAAATTGAAGATGAGTCAACAACCAATTTTGACAATTGTTGAATACCATGCATGCAAAGAGAGAATAGCCGATGCAAAGAACTTGCTTAAATATGTATGTCCATGTAATTATTGTTGTGGTGGGAAGATGAGAAAAAGACAAGTGATTTATGAACATATGCTAAAATTTTGTCATACCGAGATGTAACTTTAGAAGTTTGGAAGAAAATAGTATTTTTTACCATCAATTAGGGAACAACTAAACCATTCAAAAAAATATTACAGATCTTAATAAGCACTATCTCTCAATTCCTATCTATTATCTTTGCAAAGAATCTCGAAAACAATGATACTTCAAATGCATAGCTTAGGACAAATACAATACATTTTACAAAAAGTAAGTTAAAAAACAAAAAATATGATCTTTAAGCAAGCATACTTACTAAGTTGTCATTTAACAATTTTATGTTAATATGAGGCACCACTTTGTACTTAAAAATATTTAATATTATTTAAAAAAATCATTTTCTTCTTAACGGTCATCTATTTTGAATTTTAATTGAAAAAACAACTTAAATATCCAACACGATAGCACCAGGGATCAAATTTGAAGGGTTGGTCTTAGTTTTAGTTAGAAGGGTATATATGTATGGGGCCCTTCTATAATGAAAAGCTTAAAAAAATTACACTTCAATTGACAACAATAAATTAACTCCACATTTCATAAAATATTGCATTTTCAATCAATTTATGCCACTAAAGAAATTAATAAATCCACTACAATCAGATGAAACAACTTTCCTAAAAAAAATTATGAAACAGAAATCCACACAAAGATTCAAACATTGAATTCAACACATTGAAAAAAATAGCAAAATAAAAATTATAACTGAGATAAGCATCTACCTTGAATCCATGCTTAGAAATCTTTGGCACCCATGATTAGTTTATTCAAAACTGAAGAATATTTGTTTCTTTCCAAACCAGTACACCTAAATCATGTTTTATGATAACGAAATTATCACCCACTTTGCCATAGATCAGTAGAGAAAGTGCCAAAGAGATTTGTACCCAACAATAAAAATCAATGGGGATTCACAGAATCATCTCAATGCTGAAGAATGGGAACTGATTGTTGCTATCACCCCTCCACTCCATTTCTCTTTTTAAAATTTTATATTAAACCTCAAGGAGTAGCGGTGCCCTAGAATTCCATGTATAGTAAATATCACCTCTATCCCTCACAAGTTGCGACCCCACTTGAAAACCGAAAAAAAATCCATATGCATTGTATCAAACTGGTGATGTAAAATATGTGGTGATCCATGCCCAAAAGCCATTAAACTTTGTAGGGAACACTAGTACAAAATGAGAAATTAATGACTAAAATATGACTATAACCGACTATTTTTTAGTTGGTGACTAATAGTATCTAATTTCTACTATCTTATAGCTTGACTAACTTAGTCGTATTTCACTTAGTCATTAATAGCTTGATTTATTAGTCATTGGTTTAGTCATTGATTTATTCATTGATTTAGTCATTGATAGTCAATGATTTCATCATTGGTTTAGTCATTGATTTCGTCATTGGTTTAGTCACGGATTTAGCCACTGATTGCAACAATTAATGACCAAATATACGACTAAATAAACTACTAGATGATAACATATTAATGACTAAGATAAATACGACTAAACATTAGTCACGCTATAAGATATGAGAAATTAACTACTAATAGTCGTATATATGTGAATTTAGTCATATTTGTAGTCACAAATTTATGATAGGGAACGGAGGAATCAAACCACTAACCTCCTTCCTATAATTAGGCAGATGCTCTACCATTGAGCTAGCACCCTTTAAGAAGTTGTTATTACTTGATAATGATGATATTCAAACAATTTTGCATCATTCAATCATACTAAATAATGATTATCAAGCTACTATAGATCCATAATGGCTTACCCTGTACTAGTCCATCAAGTCTTTCTTGTACTTAATAAATGCATTTGAAAGACTTGAAGGACTATTACAAGGTAAGCCATTATGTATCTATAGTAGCTTAATAATCATTATTTTGTATGCTTGAATGATGCAAAATGAAAAAATCCCAGAAATTTATAGGAATGACAAGCATGCGTCCAATGTTAAACTATCTACCGAGTCATCTAGAGTCATGCCAAGATATCTGAATTTGACTGAAAAATTCATAAGTAACTTGAAGATAGCAGTGGATGATTTCATGGAAAGGAGAATTTAAGTTTATATAGAAGCAAAGGAGGAGCAAATGGATCAACTCATCACCCAAAATGTATATAGAACAGTAACAAGAAATATACAACTAGTTCCACTTCACATCAAGAAGAATGGTCATTAACTTTAAGTAATCTTAGCTACTAGATAAATGGAAATGAAATGAGATGAAATATTAGCAACACTACCTTCAATTTTTCTTGCTGACAATAAGTATGAATACTTATGTGATCATTTTATTCAGAGGTGACTTAAACAACCACTAACATGCAATTAAGGCAAGAAAGGATGTTCAGATTGATATATAAATAAAATAAAATAAAATTTAAAGATAGACTATGTCAATCCCACTGTCATTTATACCTTGAAAGAGAACTAGAAAATCTCCCACAACTGTTCAACTTTGTCCAAAATTCCCACTTGGAAGGCCATTGTTTAAAGAACACAAAAATAAATTGAAAACATGAAAGTAGTAATTTACTCTACTTGTCTATTGGATGCAGAGTCCCATAGTTGTACAACATAATTAGTTAAGCACATGCAATAAAATTATAAATGGACAAAAAGAAGAAAACAATGTGGTTTAGACCTTCCTTTATATACTTAGATATATATTATGATCACACTTTAACTCTTAGGAGACAAGTCACTAACGAAACAATGGGCATACTTGAGAGAGAGAGAGAGAGAGAGAGAGAGAGAGAGAGAGAGAGGTAGTTGTAGGGTAGAGTGAGACAAATACAGACCTCAAGGTATTAATCAAAACAGGCTATAAATGAGGATGAACTTGCAATCCCATTGCTGCAATAAATGACAGTATTTTAGGACAGTTAGACATCAAACAAATAGAATCTCCTTTCAAATGCGCAGAGGCATCTATAAGAGAAGATGTTAGTGCACCCTAGGTAGATTTAGAAAGTTGTATATTCCAATGACCATATTCCAAACCTAACAGTTCTGATATCTTTGTTCATACCAAAAAAATTATTTCAATTGACATAATGAATTACCTTTTCAAAACTAGAGGTTGACACGGTTTGAACTCCCAAAAAGCAATTCACACCCTAAAGCTAAGCAAAAAATACAAATATGGTGAGAATGATGAGGCATTTTCCTCTCTGTAGAAGTTGGTTTTATTATTGGAGAAATACTAGAGACCTTATAAGGATATGATTTCAGATTGTAATAGTGGCTCAAGATATTTGGCCAATATTTGAATAAAAGATAACATCATTAGCTATTCTACATTCTATTTTTTGAAATTTAGTTGTCGTTGTTGGTTTTAGTTAAGTACTTTGATTCAGAAATCCAATACCTGCATCATGTTGTATCAAAGGAGAGATAACCTTCAGTGGTGAAAACTCTTGAGTTTGGAAGACAATTCCAGTGGAAGTGTTGAGGTTGGGTATAATTGTTAGGTAAAGAGTGTGTGGATTCTGAATGAGTTGTTAAGAGAGAAAAAGGTAGTTCGAGTTCACTTGACCACTCAAGGGCACTGAATATATTGACTTGGTATAAAAGCATGATAACAACTAGTGGTTTAAATTTCCACAAAATATGGACATTATTTCACCCTCATACAGTAGTAAAGTGGTAGTTTTTAGCATGTCTATGGGTAAAGACAACATCAAAACTGCAAAGAAGCAGTAATGTGATTGAAAGAAACAACTACTCTCCAATTTTGGGCAATTTTTGGATGAAAAGGGCATAAAAAGCCTCACATCTCAGTTCCGGACCTTATTATATATGTAACAAGTCTCTCTGCATGGAATATGTGAACCATTCATGGATGAATGGTCTCCATAGATTAGGATCAAAGGAAGGATGTTTCCATACAAGGAGTCAAAACCTATCTGTAACGTCCCCGACCCTCCGACCAGTGAAGGGGATGCTACCAAACCCTTATCTATCTGGGCAACTAGACCCATGAACATGTACATACATAAAAAATGAAATGCTTTGAAGTAGAACATGCAGAGATGCATAATTATTTAGCATATAGCGGAAGCAAAGCATACATTCAGGCATTAAACATGTTCATCATAATTCATTAAACATCAAATATGATTGCAGAGATTGAACACAAGAATACTTATCTTATGAAGAACTTGTCCCGCAACCAGCTACATCGTTGCAATGTTCCACCCAACCATAGGCCAGTGTGCTCCTTAATCTCTCAGCAACACTGCCACCCCCGAGTTGGGCATAATTTTTCAAGGAATAAGGAACTAAGAAGGCTCACACATAGCCAAAGATACACAAATCAGACAAGCCAACACAGTTGGGTTTATCAGGCCATCAGGGAGCTAGGAAAAGCTGAATGCTAAGCTAGTGAGCTCACTAAAGAGCTAAGGACACCTACACCAGAACTAGCTTGACTTCTAGGACACCCACACACACCCAACATAAGGAAATTAGTCCCTTATCTACTACATAGTCCCTCAAGCCCTGACTTCCCTTCCAGTGCTTTTTAGGGGTTGTGGAGAAGAAAGCCAGTCCTCTAGCTCTGTCTATGTGGCTCCAAAACACACCAGGATTATCAAGCATACCAAGCCTTCATTCCCACTCCAACGCAGTCCAAATACCAACCATGAGAAATTCAATTCCTGGGTTGTTCTTGGCCCTATTGTTTCCAAAACGACTCAATAAGAACCCACAACAACCCAAAAACGTAAATGAACCCACAACAAACCAAAATCATGGGAAAACCAATGGCAATCGATTTCTCAGCTGTGTGAGGAAGGAAAAACAACCCATGTGGAGGTGAATTCACACGGTCAGACCCACAATGAAGAGAAATACACACAACAAAATCCCCAACCGCAAAAGTCACACACACAGCAAAATTGTGCATGTGAGGCTGCTCTCCCAGCTCTCTACGTGAGTAAAAATGCCAAACCTGTGCAAGAGGAGAAGAAAACGACTGTCTCTGTGTGAGGAGGGGCAAGAATGTAAGAATTCCCATGTGAGGGTGAAAGATTCTACTATTGGAGTGTGCATGTGGGCAAGGACTGACAGTCCTGCCACACACCACTGCCCAACAATAAATTCCCAACTAACAACAGAGGTTTTTAATTTGGTAGTTTACTGATTGAGACAAGGGAAAGTGAGTAAGTCAAAGGGGTGGGTGACAACTAAATGGGTTTAACCGCTGACACTTGGATTTTCCCCATTGGACCAAAGTTTAATAATTTCCCTCGCTGTCCTTAGGAAAATCATGCCCTTTTCATCATGGTTGCATTGACATAGCTAGTTGGGGTTTATTTTAATTAAAGTGCATATTTACATGATGCCAAAACTATAATGTGTCGGATATCACAATATACCATCGACAAAGATTTTAATCACCGAAACATTAAACGTTAAATCGATGGTGGGGCTTTTGCCTTTAGCTCCACACCGCGATTAATTACAATATATACATCATATACATTTAATGCAAATGGGGTCAAAACCGGGGTGTTACACTATCCTCCACAATGCATCTATCCACTAGAAAAGGTTGAAAACCCCTCAAATATAGGACAAACCATCATGAATCCAAACTATTGAATGCTTCCGTAAAGAAGGCCTAACATTCCCTCTAATGGTGAATGCTACTGTGCATAGAAACATGGAGGTAAATTGTGGCCTAATCGTTAGGAAATTCTCTACAGGAAAGTTTGGAAAACAAGGTTCTTCCCCGTTATTCCTAGACTACAATGGCTATGAGACTTGCTCCATTACATATCAAAAAGAGTTTTCCAAGATAGTATGATGACTTAACTTACAAATTTATCCTAAGCAGTTTCCATTAAATGGAAGGTAAGGAGTTTCTAACCTCTGAAATTTGGGTATCCATACTAAGGGGACAATTAGCAGGCATTTCAAAGTGTGAACTATCAATCATTGAATGCAAGTTTTCTATCATAGCAAAATCCTCTTCATAAATCTCATGCACATCAACTTTCTCCAGGCAGGCATGATTGCAGACTCTAGGTGTTCCCCCTCATTTTGTGTAGGTGGCAATGTATAAAATGGTATCTTTCCTGAACCATCACAAGCACATCCATAAACATAGTAGTAAATATAAGTACATGCATACCTATAGAAAAATGTTCAATGGAAAAAGAATGCACAACAGGAACTAGGTTAATTTTTACACAACGCAGCACTGAAATGAACTCAAATACCTTCATTCCAGTCATGTAGAACAATCTTGGTAGCTTTTATGGTGTATGCTACACCACCTTTCTTTAGCTTCCCATGAATTGATGCGATCTTTTGCAAAAAGTCATCAACTGAACTGAACATAGGCAGCTTGTATAAGGACATCAACTTGTCCGATGGACACAAATTCAAAATCTCCTTCACTGAAAATTTGTTCAGATGTAACATTTGATTAGAAAATGCATGCACACATCGAATAGATTATACAGTTGCTTTATTAACATTGATCATGATATTAATAGAAAGAATTAGGTATATGTCCTTCGATAATCAGTTAAAATATCCTTGCAATCTCTACCACATAGACAACAAAAACACACATGCATCCAAGTTGTGCTTTTTCCATTCCGCATTAACCATATTAGTATGATATTTTTAAATGTGTGTCCAAGGTTCCCTTTTTAATGTTCGAATGTGCCATCATTATCATATTATTGTTATCATATAAGATATTCACTATTTTTAATGTTTTCTTGAATAAGGGCGATGAGACAAGTTGCATTTACGGATAATAGCTAGTGACTGTTATCGTCACTACCTATTTGAAAAATTAGATATGGCAGGTTTTTCCATCTTTGAGAAGAAGAAAAAATTCAACGATCTTGCATAAAGACTACATATTAAAAGAAATTGACCTTGAGAAGTAGAATATATTTTTCCTCAAAAAACCAAATATGATGTTTATACTATACATAAGTTGTCAAACAAGAAATAAAATGAACTTATTACCAGGAGTTATAGGATCCTCCAATTCTTCAATCCTTTTTCAGTTGCGAAGAGAAATTGTTGCATTAGTGTCACTAGGCTTAGCCATCACAACTCCAAGACAGTCTAATAGTTTGACATGCTTGTCTAACTGGATTTTTTACATCGCTCTTGTTAAACATGGGGTGACCCCCACATTTACAACATATGATCTTTTTATGTTATTTATAAGAATGCTTTTACCAACATTAGGAATCCCCACAACACCAATAGTAATGGATGTCTTCAGTTGTAAGAAACACATACAAAATATGAACAACACAATTGTTTTGGAGGTAAGCAAACACACAAATATCACTCAACAAAATCTTAAGCATCTACTGAATCCAACAACTTGCATCTTTTACTAGTGAAACACAACAAATTCTAAATCAACACACTTACACATCCAATGCTCAGCCTAACAGAAACGCAAGATAAAAAGAGTGGAGCTGTTCAAGGTATGCAACAATGCAAAGGAAAATATCTCATAAAAAAAGCTTAATGGGCGTAAACAACAATTGATATGAACATACCTCAAGACTTCTAGAATAATTTTTCAGCAACCTTACAAGTGTTTCAGCTCCAAGACAATCATTGGTCTGCAGTCTAGGAGTTTTCCTTGCAATTTTTAAAGTCGGTTTACATACTAAATTTGACCTCTACTCTTGGGTGTTTCACTTGAAGGCTATAGTTGGTAGTTCTTCTCTAAAAGATATTTGAGCCATTTCTCTACAATCTCCTTAGGAACAAGATCTGTAAACCATTTTTAAAAACAAGTCAATTAAGATCCTTTTACAATATAAGCTTAAAAATAAAGATGGGAATGTAATTATAGCAATGTCTGTCCAGGAATATGATCACGTCAAAATAGATTATAAGCATTGTTATATTTTACACATGTCCCAAAAGCGTGATAAAAAGAAAAGGCTAATAGATGTGCTTCCATAAATTCGTCCAATTTTGTTATTTTTTCATCCTAAACCTTGATCCTCCAGTTTGAAATGGTTTTAAAGATCTCATCATTTCCCATCACTTTCTGGGTTCTTATCGTTTACTTGCACTTTGTGACATGGCCTTTTCCACCCTTTTTTTAACATGGTTTTCACCGTAATGTTTATGTAACAGAAAAGTGAGGCATATTTCAAAAAATATAAAAAATTAGACGGAACTGTAACTGAATGTAAAGATCACTAAGTTTAAAAAACAAACCTATTTTATTAATAAGTAAAACCAGACGATTTTCAGGACCGACTCTCAACACCATTCGCTCAATGTCTATACATTGTGTTCCAATAGAATCTATCGCATCTAGCACCTCCAAAATAAAATCCGATGCTTCTATAACTTTAACCAATTCTTTATAAAAAGCTCTCTTTGATCTGTCTAGGATCAGGAAAAATTGGGCAAGTCAAAACCTCTAAAAATAACTATACCATTAAACAAAAATACCTAATTTACTTCTAATAAGGGAATAACAAGCCTACCATGAATAGTTCCATCTCTCCATGCATCTCTTGAACTCAAAATTTTCTTCTCAAAATCATCTTGTCTGTTTGAAATGGAATTGGTAAGATGCTTCAAATCTCCATCTTCTTCTAGTAAACCAACTTTTCTCTTTTGAGCATGTAGACAAAATTTTGAAGTCTTGTGTTAGGTCCATTGTTGGGTATGATGGCATCCAAATTTATGTATACACAATTCACGTATATGAAAACTGTGATCTAGTTCTATGCAGAGCAAGAATAAAAGTTATTACCCTTAAGTCAAAACTCCATCAGAATTAATGTCTATAGGAATACAAGGAACACCAGTAAAGCACTGTTAATGGTAAAAATGGTAGCATGGAGAATAGTTATGTAGTCAGAGTATCGTGTTAGTCTTATTTCTGGAAAACCTTATCCAAAAAATAATTGATTTAATACCTTTTGGGCATTTGATTTAGCTATCAATTTGGACAATCACAATCATATATAATTGTTTTCCATATTTTCACATACTCTATTACTCTGTTCAGCAAACGCAGGAAAGCCACAATTTTCAATTTTTGCATGATAAAGATGTTGTGTGTTACTATTCAGAAGCTCACAAACCTTAGAAGCATTTTTTATGGACTGCTTTTGGTTGCATATGTGAGGCCTTTGAACTATTTTGGATAGTCTTGGTCTAACCATCTGCATATATTTGGTCTCATTATTTTTCTTTCTGTTCTGATTTTCATCTTCATTTGGGTGATATTCCTTCTCTGCACCACTAATAGAGGCCTCGTGATGATCCAAACCCTCCAGATTAGTATCACTTATGCCTATTGACCTCCTTATTGAATTCGAAGATAACATTTCCCTTGAGTGTTTGCTGCGGGCATCGAGCCATCTAGTCTTCTCAACATCATGTCCATGTCTCACCGACTCAATTTAATTTCTAATTTGAGTAGTATGTGATTGTTATTGCAAATCTAAGATATTGATCTCAGACATACGTGGATTTCCTCTCCATTTATGCATCTGTTTTGCCGCAGACAAGATCAACGAAAATAAACATGAAAGAAGAATACCATCTTTCTGATGCAATCAATAATGATATTGACATGCCTGCTAATGCAGGCCCAATCTATAAACCTTGAAGTGGCTTGAATCCGCTTCCCAAAATGTTTTAACTTCAATATATAGGTTCTTGATCGCAATTTCCTCATCCCTTTCCAACTAATTTCTATATCCATCTTTTCATTGAACCTTCAACTACCAAATGGTAGTTCCATTCCTCTTATTGTTCATTTCCTGAGTGCTCCACTTCAACCCACATGGTTCACTCGCAGATTTGTGTTATTTTCAACTTGATTCATGACTGATCTTTACACTTACTACATGCCTGGGCATTGCATGAGACTGGGCACACACATATTTACACAAGTTACTATGAGACCTAACTTGAACCATTCACTAATTTGCAAGCTCGCAGTCAACCTTGAATCCAACTAGGCATATTCAACCCTTCATTTTAAGGATGAGTAAAACAAAATGCTCCCACCGGTTTCACACCACACATTTCATAGGAGATTGATCCCAATAAGAGATTGGGTGCAACTACATATTCCATGATCTAATGGTCTAGCAATTGTTAACCATACATTCTAACCTGTGCATTCACTTATACAACCCCAAAATAATTTAACATTAATGATTTCTCCAGTAGTATTGTATGACTACCATTGTATTTCAGAGTTTTAATCCTCAATATAGAACTGGGCGCATTCATTTGATGCAGAGCTTATTATCTGTGTAAATTGATGCTCAACTAACTTCATACCCTAAAATAGCCAACAAAACCCCAAGCCTAGATTTAGTCCATTGGATTATATGTTGTGTGATAACCTCATCCATTGCTAATTTAGTAAAAGGTGTGGGTTGTTTTTTTAAACCCATCTAGCGGGGTGAGGCAAGGGTGTCCCCTGTTTCCTTATCTATTTTTTTTGGGTGGTGGAAGGTCTTAACATATCAAATAACGTCTAGGAACAAGGTTAAAAGCAAAGGGGTTGTATTTGGTGGAAGGGTAAACCTTACACATGAATTATTTTTTGATGATATTATTGTTTTGTTTGGTAGAGAGAGAAGAAGAAAACATCTTTAACTAATCCATTATTGAGTCCTTTTGTGTTAATTTTGATATGGTAGTCAATGAGGAGAAATCTATTGTTTATTTCTTGGATGGTGCAGAGGGTGGGAGGAATTTGTGGAGTAGTTTTTTCCCTTTTGCGAAAAAAAAATTGGAGAAAGGGATGAAATATTTAGGCTATATAGTAATTAGCTTTAGATCATTAGCATTTCATAACTTGGTCTTGAGCGTAGAATGAGCCATCAATGTCATTTCCTAGCTTTTTCTTTGCATCTGAGAAAATTCTATAGTTTAGATTCTGTAAGTTTTCCAATATTACCTCGTTTAATTTCTGTACTGTTATTGACCCTCATTCTTTTCTGTTATATTGTTCTAATCTATATCCTTGTGCCTCTTTGTGTAAAAGAAGAATGTTGTAAAACGAGCTATGAACAAGTTGATGACGTGTTTTTATGTCTTCAATTCTTACAGCCTTAGCATAGGAACAAAAGCTATGTTGTTTATGGAGGTTAATAGACGCTATTGACAGAAATTGAGATACCACATGTGGGAAAGTACCATCTTGATTCTGAAACCAATGCTCAAAACTTGATCAGTTGATAGATATTATTCTATATTTCATACTATCCTTTATACAATATTTTAGTTAATCCAACATGTACTGGTAGTAGTACTATAGAAAAATGCCAATTGTGAGAGATAGTAGTGGGTAATTAGAGCACAGGAATCCCACTCTCAGCTATTTTTGCAAATTGACCTAGAATAAAAATTAAAATGATTAGTGGTAGAGGTGAGTTTACAATTTACAATTGTAGTCAACTTTTAGATTAACCCTAATTTCCTGTAATTATGATACTGGGGTTAAGTGGAACAGAGAGTGTTTAATCTAGGGCTATAGTTCCATCCACACTACATGCAATTGGCCTTATAGAAATGTGCTAGAAAATCGTGGAACTATTGGTCGAACAGGAAATGGAGCAGGTTAGTTACACTATTGGTATGGCTTTGTGCAGACCAATATTTAAAAGTAGGAAGTATGTGGAATCAATGAATTAAATTATCAAATTATTCAATCTTCCCTTCATGTCCTTCAAGTAGGGTAAGGAAATTGTAATAATTCAATTATTATGAGTTAAAGATTATATAACAAATGTTTTAATGGAATTCAATATAATATATCCAAAAAATAAGTCTTGGTCTTATTTATTAGTAGAAACGGAGAAGTTATTGGGGTTTCTTCTCATAGACAGTTCAATAGTGATTTTAATAGTGTTGAAATTTCGAAGACAAGATAGACGGATTGTAGTGGGTAAAGACTTTAAAGTAGCCATTCATCACTCATTCTAGATATGATATATTATTCACTTAAAAGCATAGATAAGACTTCAAAATGTATCCATTCACCATAAGAGAATCCCATAGGAAGCTACAGGAATTTATTGGAAATGTGGTGGCTTATTAATAATGGCCACAACCATACACTAACATCACAATATTGTTTGCACAATAAATTACAAATCTGAAACTTGACTTTTAATGACCACCACTTACAGTTTAAGCTTCAACTCCAAACTGGATGTGTGGGATGAGTTGTTAGAATGGAAGTTGATATGTAATAGGAAAAACGCCTTCAGTATGGTACAGTCCCCTTCTTTGTCAACAATACAGGTTGGAAATGTTTCTTCAAATTCATAGATCAAATTCAAGATGCTACAGGAATGTGGAATGCATGTGTCACTATAGGAATATAAAGGCTGTTACAGGATTACAAAGATGCTACAGGAATATATTCCCTCTACTAAATCACGCCCAATTACATAATTCAAGTGAAGTGCTGTAGATACTCCATAAATAATTAACTGCTACTACAAGAGCATCTTAACTCTTCACTAGGTTGACTACTACAGGACCAATTCACTAATTCAGTCTTAAAACTTTGCCACGAATTGGATTAGGAAAAATAATGATTATGCCCTCTTCTTCTAGCGTGAATACCCTATCCACTTCATGCCCCTCGTGATATTTTTCTCTAGTGTTCTTTCCCTATGGGTGCACCCTCTTTACCACTGTCAAAAAACAAATACTCATTGCGTCTCTCCTTTCCACAGGTGGAAACTTGGCCTCATCTCATAACAAGGGAAGACGTGGTGAAAATATGCAATACAAGGTGCACCTACCAAGAATGGACCCAATCAAAAGTACACCTTTCCCCAAATGAGGGGTTTCAAGTGTACTCGCAAATTTTGGATTTGCTGGATGTTGTTATCTTAGTTTGAGATCCAGCCATCACCACATGGAACGCCTTCTGTGAAGCACTCAGGCAACGTTTCTACCCTCTAGGATATCTGTTCTCATGTGCAGGTGGTTACAACTTTGCAAGCAAGATTCAAAGTATATGAGAACCAATTTCATGCATGCAAGAATCTTCTTCATTGTTCTTCATTCATGGAACAGAAGAACAATAAACTAGCACCTAAATCATATTTCATTGTATGCTTACAATTGGTATTGTTTGCTTACACTTTCACTAATACATCTGTTAGGTTTAGACACCACCAGCAGCTCAAGTTGCAGTATTCAAGCTGGCTCGCCAAGTTGATATCCTGCTCCAGATTTAGGAGTACAATTCCCTCCTTGAGAACAACACATTTGAGTTATTTTCCTCCCAACATAAATTCCCAGGTGACTTTTCAAGTTTAATTTGTTGTGCCAAGTCTCTTAAGTGTTGCACGATCTCTTATGCCAGTCCGGAAGAATCAATGAGTTAACAAACCGATTGGGATTTAGAGAATAGACTTATTTTTGGTTTTCCAGAAGGAGCCACTAGTGCACACTAAGGATAGCTATGACCCTATCATTTCATTATGACCCCTTTCTTTGAACCTTGAAATATCTTGTTTTCCTGCTGAGAGATCTAGACTGGCAATGTTGCTGAGAATTATGGGAAGAGGGGATGGTCATATGACATCTGGGTCTGATATATAAAGAAAGAGGGAAGGATGTTGACAGCACAACATAAGATAAAAGGAACATAAGGATTATTAGGTCATTACGGTAACATGGTAACTAGAATCAATTTAAATGGGAGATCATTTCCAGAGGGAGAGGGAAAGTGCCACAAATAAAAAGGTATATTTATACTTATAGTTTTAGGATCAGGGACTCTGCTTGGGTGGATGCTTGTGGCATATGCGATGATGGGATTTAACAAGCTTCAAACTGCTAGGAGGAATATGGATGGATGCCCAGATAGGTGTACTTTCACCGCTAATCAAACACACACTAGCATTATGTGCAACAATGATCACTGGATTCTGACAAAGAAGGGCGTACCGGGTGGGATGTAAGATGGACCAACACAACTGTTCTTATTGGGCCAGGATGAATCCCAGATACTAGTCATTCATTAAGATAGCCTAGGACATAGAGAGAGCCTAGAGAGTTCCATATAAATAAAATAATTTTATATATAAATGGGTTTATTCTATCCTAGGTATGGCGACTATGGCTATTGGCTATGACTGTCTATGCTCATCAATCGACTATTAGAGATCCAAGGAGCTAGACTCTACTAAAGACGCATAGATAGTACTCGTTGAAAGGGATTGACTGTCTGATTAGGTTAAACTATCTACTGGAAATTATAGATCCAACTGCGTTGTTCTATTCAACCTTTCTCTCCTATACACAACAACGATAATCCCAATTTGAGATCGGATTAGCTCAGCAATAACCCCAATCTGACATAGGCTCATGTTCAAAAATAAACTTAGCAATGGGGAAAATGAATTCAAATAGAAAGAGATATTTAGGGCTCACTAATCACAGATTTTGCAGGCATTGGATTCTCTACTGCTCTCCTCGGATCTGATCCATGTTGCTAGCTCAATCTGTGATCTTGTTGGGTTTCTTTGCTTCGTGTCCCTCTCCCCTACAGGGACACAATAACCTCAGTCTCAGATCAACCAACTAGGATTCTCTACTCACATGCTGGGTTTCTCTCTTAGAATAGTGAACTTTGGCGAGAGGCTAAAACTAATTGTTTTTACCCATTTTGGTGGGAGGTAAGTTTTTTTTATATATACTTTTGTTTTATGTTTTTAAATTTATTATTTATTATTTATATATATTTATTATTTAAAAGTATTATATATTATTTTTATTTTTATTATTTACTTATTAAAAGTAAAGCTTATTGTTTGCACCAATTTTTGTTGGAGGTAATTTTATTTTGTTTTTTGTTTTTATTTTTTTAATTTATTGTTTATATATAATTATTATTTAAAAGTATTATTTATTATTTGTATTTTTATTATTTACTTATTATGTATTATTTATTATTTATATATTGAAAAATAGTAATTTAAATTTAAAAATAATAATTTAAAATTAAAAATAATATGTATTTTAATATAAATTTTGATTAACAAAAAATTAAAAATAAAATGATGAGGTTAGTGATGATGACATTGAATACATTGGTGTTGATGACTATCATTATCATCACCATCTTGATCGTGATCATCATTAAGAACCTCATTGTCATCATAAGCATCGTTGTCATCGTCCTTGTTTGTAGTCATCATTATTACAAACATGAACCTCATCCCTGCCCAAGAGCTAGCTTGGGCGCTCAGTTAGGAAAGACAAACGTTTGATTGGCAAGACTTGGAAAGGGGGCACCTTGGCTAAGAACATCTAAAGAAGGTGTGACGTGTAGACCAAGTATGGGTGTGCTCCCACAAATGAAGCCCACACCCAAGCAAGTGGAGCTTAGCAAGCCAACGAGTGTGGCACCTCGACAACATGTTGGTAAGTGGCGTAGGATAGTGCGACAGAGCCCGAAGCACTCAAGAGAGTGGTTGGATGCACCTTAGCAGGAAGCGCATATTGACAGGTCCAAATGACCCAAGCACTCCACTAGAAGTGCACTTGGCATGACACCAGTCGTGAGGGACGTTCTTGGTGGAAGCACTCAACAAAGTTTGAGTTATTTGACCGAGTGCCTAGGAGAGATGCACCTGACACCTCGACGAGATGGATGGATAGCGGACTTAGTGCACTTGGGGGAGTTCAACATGGAGATGAGCTCCCACGAATATGCACCCAACATCCAACCAACACTTAGCACGTCGGACCAACGGACTGACGAGCGCGCGTGCAGATGGGAAGTGGACCCTCCAGTGGAGTTAGTGCATCGGCCCTGAGCTAGCATATGCGCTAATAAAAGGGGCGTTACCACCTTTGGGCCCACGCTCACCCTTGTGACATGTATAAATGCATGAAACCTAGTATGGAAAGAGGCAAGTTTTGATAAGCATCATCAGACAAGCAACGAAATGACATACGACGAGACATGCAATCGAGGGAGGCATACAAGCTCAGTCGTAGGAATAGTTACTAAGTGGCTTAACTCAGAAACACAACAAGGTTACATAAGAAGTGTCGATCTAGAAAGCTAGTGTGCCATATGAATTCAGTCCATGTGACGGTTGACAGCTACAGGGGTTAGTTGGTTGACATTATCAAGAGTTGGACACCCGGGTGGGGTCAACTCGACTCTTTGTATTGTTGTAGACGAAAGTGTGTTTACCGGTTGGGCACACACCAATATCATTTCCAGTATGTTTTATATCCATTATTGTAAAGTTGTTATTAATACAAAGTGAACGGGGCTACCAGTTCGGCGACCCCACCATTATATTTGTCTCTTGTGTAAATTTACTTGATGCATGAAATTGACTAAGAGTTCAAATGATGGTCAAGATAAAATTCGTGCAATTTCTTTTTTTAATCTTTGAATTAGATCGAGGTGCATGACACTAATATTACTAATAAAATGTAGACAATTCACAAAATTTACACTTCGTTGTCAAAATTGCAATTTTCCATGACACAATTAAAAATGACTAACATAAATGACTAATTAATATTCTTCTAGATAGTTATTTTTTATGCCGTGACTAAATTGGCCGTTTGTGTTAGCCATTTTAACACTGTCACTTATTATCTAGTCATATTTGTTAACTAGTGACTAAATTAGTCATTAATTTTAGTCGTTTATAGTCGAGTCAATTGAAATCACTCATATTTAGTAGTAAATCACTTGAAAAACTTGCGGTGACTAGAATTTTTAGTCATGTAGTAGCTAATTCCTGATTTTGTACTAGTGTTCCATTGATTGGAGTAATCTAACATAATCTTGTATTCCTTCAAGTGTTCCATTCCATATATCTATGAGAGTTCACGCTAAATGAATACTCTGCACTATTGTTTATGTAGGAGATTCTGTTAGTATTTTATCCTCAACTGCTTGGTAGGTTATAGTTTCTCCTCAGCTTATTCCAGCCATCGATCATATACTGGCTTTTAATAGAATACCTACTTCACCTATAGGGATCCTTCCTCACTTACCTATCACCTTAGGAGGAAAAACTGTTTGCATTGATGTTATGGTAGTCCAAGGTCCCTTAGATTTTAATCTACTCCTTGGCTGAGATTATGTTTATGCCATGAAAGTTGTAGTGTCCACACTCTTATGAGTTATGCATTTTCCCCATGATGGAAAGATTGTGACCATTGATCATCTTTCCTTTGTTAAAATTCATCATCGTATAACTCCTAGTAATCATACTTCCCTGAATGTCCCACATGTTCTTGTGGTTCCTTCCCATTCATCGGCCATGTCTCTCAACTTTGGACATCATGTTGAAGTTTAGTTGTTTGTAAACCGATGGTTTCTTCCCATTATGGGGAAACTTGGGGGGCATGTCTCCAGTATCTGGACATCATACTGAAGCGAAGCTACTAGATTCTTATGTAAGGTGGGAAACCTACCAACCTATGGACATCATGTTGGGTAAGAATTAAAGGTGAGCATAGTACCTTTTCTGTGTCAAGATCATTAAAAAATGAAACAAATGTTTATGAGCATAGTTCCTTTTATGTGTCAAGCTCATTAAAAATGAAACATGCGCCAGTGAGCATAGTTTCTATTCTATGTCAAGATCGTTAAAAAATGAAACATATGTCCTTGAGCATATTTTTCTTCCTTTTCAAGCTCGTTAAAAAATAAAATGGGCTACCTCAAGCATAGTTATTTTTTGTTTCAAGCTTGTGTAAAAATGAAATAGGTCCCCACGAGCATAATTATTTTATGTTTCAAGATTGTGTAAAAATGAAACAGGTCGTTATGAGAAGAGTTCCCTTTTCATGAAAATCTCATTAAAAATGAAACGGATTCTTCCTTTGTGTCAAGTATTTTACTAGACTCAATACTTGAACCTTCATTTCATCTACTTGTATCACTTTATCCTCTTTCTCCCTTTGTCTCTGGTGAACCTTTTCATAGGAGTAACCCACAATTTAGTTGGATGGAGAAAAGAGTAAGCAGAAGAAATGAAGCTTGGGGAGCATGTATCCTCTTTATATTATGTTGGATTTAAGCTACTTGACAATTATACTCGGAGAAATTACTAACCACTCGAAATCATGTTGAGAAAACATCCATCAATGGGATGCATTTTGAGCATACTTTCTTTTATTTTTATTTTTGATCTCTCTAAACCATGGAACACCATTTTGAGCATAGTTCCTATTATGTTTCAAACTCATTAAAAAATAAAGCATATACCATGAGCATTCTTCCAACTGATCTTCATCGTCTGAGCTAGTTAAAAATGGTAAGAAGGTGCTGAGCTTCATTTTTACATTTTTTTGTGCTCTAGTTAAAACATGAAAAGTGGTTTTGAGCTTAGTTTATTGCTTTTTCATGCTCTAGATCCAAACATGGAAAAGGTTCCAAGTTCCCTTGATGCCATGGTCGTGTTCATTAAAAACCAAGAGAAAAGGTATCGAGTGTGATTTTGTTTCTTTTTTAGACTCGTAAAAATGGATACGAAAAATGAAAAAATTCCCTTGGAGTAATCTTTAATCTCTCTTTGGGATACTTAAAAACAAAAAGATCACCAAGTAAAAATGATTCTTTCACATTTGTAAAAGTATCTGAAAGGTCGTCTATCTGTTGATATTTTACCCCTTTTTCATAATGTTTAGACTCATCTACAAAAAATGTATACTCTTCATTGTCTCTATAAGAGTTCTCATAGGTATTTTTTGTACTTTTTTGGATCTCAGGGACACGAAAAATTCCACTTTGGAGTCTTCTTAGTCATTACAGACTCTCTAAACATGAAACAATGACTACATTTACCTTCTTTGGTCTCGTAAAATTAAGCGATGAAGGACCCTTTTCTGGGAATGAGCCCCACCTTTCTCAGGTTCATTAAACATATGAGGTTGGACTCATCAATTGATGAGCTACATAAAATGTTTGTTTCCCTTTTAAAGCTCGTTAAAAAGCAAAGAGGTACTCATCCATCATGATGGGGAAATTCAGGCAATGGGGAGAGATAATTTTCGCAGCGCCTAGTCACTCCTAAACATGGCACTTATTTTCATTTCATTCAAATAGTTGGGTATTAAAATTTTCATCAAGTTGATCCACTTTCATGAGTCATTTCACTCCTTTGAGTCAATTCAAAGAATGCATCGTCCTACCTTTTCATTATGTCCGGTATCTGCCTCATTGAGTCAACGCTTCCAAGTCACTTGTCATGTCATTCAATGTTTAAGGGGAGTCTTTATCATATACTTTTTCAATTACTTTAACTTCCTTCGAGTAGTCGTATCTGATTTAGTCCCATGGTTGTTTTATTATCATAATCACTTCAAAAATCACTTTTGTTCCAATTTTCATGTCGATGATGGGGAAAACATTATGGCCCTCCTTCAACGAGTCTATTTTCATCGACATCAACTCATAATCTAGGAATTAGTCTTAGAAACCATTCAATTACCTTGAATCCTGCATGCCTCAATGGCAGGTTTCCTCGCTTTCGATAGTGGGCTTTCATCATTAGCATTTGATTGAAATATTTCGTCATTTTTTTACTTTAACTCATTTATTCACATTCAGAGGAATGTGTTGGGGTACTTTGTAGATCATTAACACTAGTGGTGATTTTCTTCGCTCTTGTTAGCGATATACATCAATGATTGGTAGTCAAGTGGTTTTTACCATGTTCGACATCAAGACATCTATTCACATGGATATAATTGTACTATTTGGGATTGGAATGAATACCTTGAGTGGTTAGGAATTCACTTGAATATGTGTGTATCCTCAGGTTGCATTAGAGTGTTTTTTGAGTTATTGCATGGATCCACATTCTATGTCTGGTTGCTATGATCAAGTTTGACTATGGATTGCACTGATCTATAGTGCATATTTTGTATTTATGTCCCTATTGAGTCTTATTAATCATCGATCTATAGTGTATTATTAGTAGCAGTGACTTGGTCATTATACATGGATTTGCAATGTGTTGGTCATCAACAATGATTTGAGTTAGATAGTTTGTAACTGGTCCTATGCCAACTCTTCATTTTCCAATCTTTTGCCTCTGATTCCATATCATATCTAGAAAAGTATATAACCTATCACATCCCTCTAGCTTCATACTTTGGAGGGAATTCTGTTACACCCAAAATTTGTCCTTATTCTCTATCCCATGAAGTTTCCTGGTCAAACCATCTTTTAGAGGATATTTTTGCTTAGTTCTAGGAGGCATGACGCCCTTTTCCTTTTGACATAGAGTGTCATCCCAGCCTGACGCCTCTTTCCTAATGATAAGGTGCGTTGGTGACACTTTTTTCCTGAGAACAAGGAGAGTCGACGCCTTCTTCTAGTACACAAGGAGCGTTAGCACTGTTAAATAGCAAAAATATAATATTTTGAGAACCTTCTAGATGAAATTCCTCATGGAGGCTTATCCCAAATACTTGGAGTAGATGGTATTCATACTCCTAGACTCTAAGGATAATACCTCACTTTCCTCCCAAATAATCTCAACCCCTTTGGTCCATATTTGGCCTATATATACAAGCTTACCCTAATGGATGTGAGAGGAAGGAGGACCAAGAGAGTACCTTTATGGTGCTGAAGTCATTACTGGTATAGGAGGAAAAAAGTGTGGCTTTGTGAGTGAGATTTGTAGAGTTTGTAGAGTGTATGAAAGTGAGTCAAGAGAATTGTGAGAACAAAGATTCAACATCAAGGCTTTGGTTGTAGTTTTCTTCTCTTATTCTATTAATACAAATGTGTTCCCTTTCCCTTGAATGATTTTTGTTGATCTTAGTTATTCATTATTTTTCTCCTTGATTATTATTATAGATGGTTGAATTATCTTGTTTCTTTCACTTATGTATCTTGTTCCTTACATTATTTTGCAAGTACAACTAATCATAAAAGAATTCACAAGGAAATGACCACCTTCATTGTTGAGGTAAGAAAGCTTCACATTAAAGTAGTTTAACTATCTAGGGAGAGGATTCACTAATATGAGTCTTTTTTTCTAGATCTGCCCCATGTATATTAGGGAAACAATCTTTGTATGCATTAGTTGATAATTTATGACAACACTTTCTATAGTGTTAAGATCCAACTGAAAAAGGGCGTGGATAGGCGGATATGGTGGAGGGTTTGATGGATGTGAGTTCAGGGTTTCAATCCTCCCCAACCCCAATAATTTTGGTAAACCAAAAAACATATACGCCAATAAGACTATCATGTGGCATGCCCTAATTAGTCCACCTCTTTTGCCACTATATGCCAATTGTACTTCGGTTTAGAACTTGTCTAGGTAATTAGTTTCAATTATAAGAATACAACATTTAAAAAATTCCTCTTTCTACATTAGTTTCTTCCTACTATGTGTCATTCTGGTAAAAATAATAATTCTAAGCAGGTAGAAAACAATTCTAAGTATAGGTATATATCAAATTGAGAGAATACTCAAGAATCATATTCATACATTTTTCTCTTCAATCAAAAATTTCAAACAATGATTTAAAATACCTTTAAGATACCATTTTCTCCCTTCAAGCTCCTTCTCCTTGCAACTTGCAATCTCCCCTCTTCTAGAAAACTCAACCATCCAAACCAATCTGCCACCATGCCAACCAGGAAATTCTTACTGAATTCCTAGCTCCAAGAACTCAGTTCTTGGACCCCCAATCCCAAAACCTGAGTAAAATCCAACCAAACAATAAAAACTCCCATTTTACTTTGAAAAATACAACCTCCTCTTGCTCAATTTTTCCTCCCCTCTTGATTGCCCAAAACCTGCACATTTTCCCCCTATATCCTACTCTTCACTGACTCTTCCTCTCTTCATTACTACCTTATCCTAATAATTAATGCTTCAAATCCCCTCTCATCCACCATGCCAGGTTCCCATTAATTCCCCTCAACAACATGGATTCGAGTGGTTACTTGCAAGTCAATTATTTTATTATAAAATAAAAATAAAAATAAAGTTACACCGCCATTCATTTTTATCATTCTTTCAACATAACTCTACAATATAATTATTCAATATTATAACTTCACGCACATGGACACACCCACATAGACACACACACACACACAACAACAACAACAACAACAACAACAACAACAAAATGTCATTTATTTAATTGTTCACTATATTCCACCATGTAACATAATTATAATTAAGACTCATTTATTTATTTATTAACTAATTAAATTTTAAAGATCATTTGTGAAACTATTTACCTTATTCAACAATTAAACATTAATTATGATTAAGTTCTTAGTTAATATTTATTTATTATCGCATTCTAATTAATCCTAATTAATTATAATCCGTCATAATGATCATTCATGGAACTATTTACCACATTCAACATTCAAACCTAGTTACAATAACCTTAATTAATATCATTAATAGTTATTTAACACTTACTCCCCTCTCAGTTGTAGATCCAACAGCCGATCAGAAAAATTCAGAGCTTTGCCAACTCTTTATGAAAAATTGATTACTTCCATGTTCTAAGGAAACTAAATTGTAAAGCGGATCAGGTTGCAAATTTTGCTTCCACCCTTGGAAAATGAGTTCTAGTGATAAATGATACTAGCTCCTATTGTCAAATCCCATAGGACTAGGGCTTATGTCCTTTTGGGATTCCTCCGCCTTCCTTAACATGTGGCGTATCTCTTCTTCAGCTGATGGCACATGGGTTCACGCATGCAACTTGCTTTATGGATTTATACCAAACATTCGGTACCTTCTCTGAGTCTCTTCCGAGGCTTCCAATTGACTTCACTTGCATCATGCATCCTTCTAAGTCCCATCCCCAGCGTGTGACTCATGTGGCAGATTGTCCTATGATTTTGGGTATAATGATCACAGAGGATGGTTTTTTTATTAACCAAGGATGGGGCAATGCCTGTGTCCTCCATTACAAGTTTTCCTACAAATACAAAGGAAGAAAACCGGCTTAGATTGTTGGATTACAGGTCATCTTCACCATAATGGAAGCGTCTTCAAAATATACGGCGTCTTCAGCTCCAGCCCAATCTGTCGCGGCTGGTATAAGGGACATCATGAAGAAAATTAAATGGATGATTCTACACCGGATGGATACCGAGGGAGGGCGTCGACTGGAAATAGTAGACTGTGACATTGTTCAGCTACAGAAGGAATTTTATCATTTTATCACTCAGACTGAATACGTAATGAGTGGACTCCTTGCAGATTTGGAAATCAAATTTGAAAATTTATAGCTCAAGGTGGTGAACTTGGAGGCTTCTACATTTACAATTTCTTCTTCTCACCATGGAGGAGATGGAAAGTGACCCAAGACCTCACTGGAATTTTTCTTTTTTGGTTTCTCTAGTTTAGTTGTGCATAGCATGTCTCTAGCAGTTTAGTCCCTTTTTGTCTCATTTTTCTGACTGTATGGGTAGTAGTAGTAGCAATGCGAACTCTGTATGGGTTTTGGTACTCTGAACTTTGAATTCCACTTTATAAGGGCATCTTTGCACTATGTGGTTCTATCTCAATGGTTACATCATTGTTTAATATAATCATAACCGTTCTTGTAAAAAAAATCTTATTAAAAGCAATTATCATTATTAACACTTTTTTAACATTTACTAATTAAGTTAATAATAGTCCAATTAATCAATAATTATCCTTTATTTATTGATGACCACATTTAATCATTAACCTTAATCACAACTAAGACCTTTCATTAATAACTTGATGAATTAGTTTTAGTTCATAACTTAATAAATAACAAGTATAATGTAACTAGTCACAATTAGAGAACATCAAGGCCCAATTATAACAACATGGCATACAATTACACAAGCATATATGTAGATGAGTTATGTAAATGTGGTTAATGCATACATACATCATGTAGGTACACTAATAGTACTCACAAAAGGGTGAATCCACAGACCTGGGTAACACTTTTTGGCAAGCGCATTTCGGCAAAAATAGAAAAACGCACCTCGGTCGAGGGCTTGTTAAGCCCTCGACCGAGGTCTTAATATCTCGACCGAGGGCTTGTTAAGCCCTCGATCGAGGTATTTAGATACCTCGGTCGAGGGCTTAAAAAAAGAGACTTAGCCCTCATTCAAACAAATGGAAAATTTACTGTGCCTTGCAGAGGTGTAAACCCTGCCATTCCTAGCACATAACTGAGCGGAGTTGATACTGATAGATTCACCAATGAATCTTCTATCCATTGACGTATCATACACACATTTTGGCATTCATATGATATTTATTTTTTAATTACTTCTAAAACTTATACTTAAAAAACCACACTACAACTTTGAAGCAGCTCAAAGAAAAATCCGCAGAGTTAAAAATACACAACCAAAAAATTCTTAAAAATGCACACATCACATATCGACGTGTCCTCTTCAAAAGGGTATCTTTGGTTTTTCAATTTTTGAAAAAATAGAAAAAATTCCTTTACGTGGACAAATATGTGTTTAAAACGATGCTGAAATCGAATGTGGTCACTTTCGAAAAATAATAAATAATTGTATAATGCGAAAAAAATTAACAAAAAAATATGCACATCACACTGCATTTTATGTAGATCATGCTCATATATTTATTTTTTTTAAATTATTAATGCAAGATTGAATTACTCTACGTGGACACGAGCCACTTATTAGCTTCTTCAAATTTTTAAGGTCACACAATTCATTAAATGCAAAAATTCACACATTAAATGACATCGGAATATTTTAAAAAAAATATCACTATGAAGCCAACATAATATTCTACAATTTGTTTTCTTACTGCAAGTCAAAATTCACATGGCATATATGCGTTTTGAGGGCTTCTATCTAGCACATGAGTAAAAAATCAGGTTTTCATCGCCAAATTTGGCCAAAAAGTGTTACCCATCTTCATGGAATCACCCAAAACATCACACGTAATCACAAAAGTTACTATGTGCTGACACATATTCGAAATGTCTATTTGTTATCTCATATCATAATAGGCTATGGCACCAACATATTATACTGAAACACAAAACAAGAATCAAGCAAAGGGTTTCGGCACACAGTTAATCAGTTTCCCTTCCAAACCATCCATGTTATTCCTATCTTCCTATTTCGTTCTATATAATTCACAACTAACTTCCACATCATA
Source organism: Pseudotsuga menziesii (assembly GCA_001517045.1). Taxonomy (NCBI): domain Eukaryota; kingdom Viridiplantae; phylum Streptophyta; class Pinopsida; order Pinales; family Pinaceae; genus Pseudotsuga; species Pseudotsuga menziesii. The sequence goes on along the minus strand of LPNX010779005.1, from coordinate 393,581 downwards.
TCCTTCCTCTATTGGATTACCTTGGAGTGTCAACTACATGACTTGAATCCAGTTAGAAACTGTAAGTAGAAGTGTCGACTCCATCGACCAATCTTCCCCAGTATGAACCCACTAGTCATTATCACACATCTTGGGGAGTGTGACGTAGCACAACCCTCCCATGACTCTAGGTTTCGGGGATAAACAATGGGTAATTCCTCCACCCCCCTTAATGGAACAAGGGACTATGTCTACATCGACATAATGGCTGTGTTGCGACTGTCATACTTAGGTTTTGTCATCGAATAACTAATTGGGGTGGTTGAGTTTCCTGAAACCCCACACAATCCCACACATCATAACAATAATCATAAATAAAATAAGATTTATTTTCATACTATATCTTTTGGAAATCATATCGTCGAGGTACTTCCACTTGGTAGGGCTCAACTACCCCTTAGCTCTTTTAAACTTGCCGGTTAGTCTCATAACAAAATGTCATGCAATCGCCAACATGTACATACATGATCTATTAATAACAACAACAACAATATAATCATTTGCACCATGCATCTGGCATCATAATCATTTACTTGAACATAACTTAAATCGGTATCCCCGTGCCATTATCTATTAATTTTTTTATGCAAGAGACGTAATCAAAATAGGGTCATAATCCATAACATTAACATCATACATATATATAATTTCTACAAAATAATAAATCCATATGTCCATAGTGTCATTAACTGACAAGGTTCCACAATAATAAGCAAATACAAAATGTAGTGGTAGTTCAGGAAATAAGGTCAAAACGGGGCATTACACTCGATTCCACAAAACTACCACAAGGCAATTTGGGATTGTTCCATATCACCACCTTGTGGGTGTGCCATGTGGCCCATTTTGTTTCAATTTCACCTGTTTAGCCACAACTTCATAACCCAATAACTTTCACGTCCAAAGCCTTTTTTGTGCGAAATGAATGTCACCGGAAAGCTCTTGACGAGATATACACTGCTATAAGATTATTTTTACATTTTTAAAAATTTAATTTTGATCGATCTTGGAGATCCTCCTGGATAATTTGCTGATCCATTACATACATTCACAGAATATCCTCTAGTACTTGGTTCACTCTTTATGTGTTCTCGTCCAATCTAGGATGACAGGTGGTCCTAAAATTAAGTTGCGTTCCCAAATATTCCTGAAATTTGGTCCAAAATATTCAAGTAAATACAAATCCTCGATCTGAGATAATATTCCGTGGTACTCCATGAAATCGCACCACTTCATTTATAAAACTATTTTAATGTCAGGTTCTTCATATGTATTCTTGATGGGAATTAAATGGGAACTTTTCATCAAAGTGTCAACTGCAACAAATATTGTATCAGGTATCTTATTTATTAAAGGTAACCCAACTATGAAATCCATCGATACAACTTTCCATTTCAACTTAGAAATTATGTGGGGTTAAAGCAATCACGTTGGATGTCGATGTTCTACCTTTACTAACTAGAATTCTATGCATCTTGAGACAAACTTTATGACATCCATCTACATTCCATGCAAAAAATAACAATGGTTTCAAATCAACATACATTTTCTTCACTCCCTAATAATATTTATAAACTGCTCGATGGGCCTCTAATAATATCAAGTTCCAAAGTTCATCATTCGTTAGTACATAAATGCATTTGTGATATCTCAACAAACCGTCTTCGTCTAGGGAATACCCTTCATACCTGAGTATTTTTATTTGCTCATTTTCTAATTCAACTCTGACTTCTTTATACCATCCATCCTCTTGTTGTAACCCAAGTATATTTTCTTGCAAGTTCATCTTCAGATTAATTCGTGAAAAGATTCATAGTCTGCGACTAATTGCATCAACCACCTTGTTCAATGTCCCTTTTACGTATGCTATTTAAAAATCATACTCAATAGTTCCAACCACCTTCTCTACCTTGCATTCAAATCACTCCGAGTAAAGATATATTGTAGTTCATGATTATCTTCCTTTAACTCAAACTTTCTTCCAACTAAATATTGTCACCATAGTCGTAATGCATGAAGCATTGTTGCTAATTCCATGTCATGCGTTGCATAGTTCTCTTCATGTGGCCTAGGACTTCAAGAAGTGTAAGAAATTACTCTCCCATATTCCATTAGTACGCATCCAATTCCATTCTTTTGATGTGTTAGTGCACACGAAGAAATCCTGATCCATATCCAACACTTTTAGAATTAGTGTTGTTGTCAATAACTGCTTATGTCTTTCAAATTCCTTCGTGCATTTTTCCATCCAAATAAAAGACTAAATTTTCTTTTGCATCTAAATTGTTCAACCTGCTATCTTAGAAAAACCTTCAACAAACCTTATATAGTATCCTTCAAGTTTCATAAAACTTCGTACTTCATGTATGTTCATGGGCGTTGTCCATTCCCAAATGGCTTCTATCTTTGTAGGATCTACTACTACACCCTCCCTAGATATAATGTGTCCCAAATAATGAATTTCCTTCTGGAAGAACAAGGACTTTGACAGTTTCCCATAAAGTTGATTTTCTCTTAAGCACTGCAATACCAGTCTTATATGTTCCTCATTCTCTTCCAACATCCTTGAATAAATCAAAATGTCGTCCAAGAATACTTATACATACTTGGCTAAATACCGGTCAAACACACCATTTATTAAGTTCATAAACACACTAGACACATTCGTTAATCCAAAAGGTACTACTATGTATTCAAAATATCCAAATGTCATCTTGAATGCAGTTTTAGGAATTCCCTCTTCCTTGATTCGTAGTTGATGATATTTTGATCGTAAATCAATTTTCAAAAATATGGTCGTACCTTGCATCTAAGAAAATAATTCATCAATTCATGGTAGTGGATACTAGTTTCTTATTGTTACCTTGTTTAGTTGATAATAGTCTATACATAATCGCCATGACCCATCCTTCTTCTTTACAAATATCATTGACACTCCCCACAGAGAGATGATGGGTCGTATTGATCCCAAATCCAATAACTTTTGCAACTAGATATGCAATTCCTTTAAATTTGGTACGAAAATTCGATAAGGAGCTCTCACAATAGGATCAGTTTCTGATTTAAGTCAATCATGAAATCCAATTCCTAATGCGATGTTAATCCATGCAATGCCTCGAGGAAAAAATCCATATATTTCAAAAACAAAGGATGACTAATTATTTTGACCTTATCCTTGTCCTTGTTCATAGCGATTACAATGTATAATTTACACCCCTTTCTCATACGTTTCTTTATCTATAGTGATGAAATCATTCACAATGATACTTTCCTTTTATTTCATACTAAACTCCTTTGTAACCTTCATCGTCGTAAAATGTTAATTTCTTTCTCCTGAAATCCAATACTTCTTCATGGGCCTCTATCTAGTCAATTCCTAAAACCAAATCATAAGCTCTAAGTGTAATTTCATATAATGACACTCTAGTCTTGCACACCTCCAACAATTATACAACTTGACGAGAACCCGTCATTGTTCTCATTTTTTGGGGGTTAATTTCAGTAGTTGTTTTTGCCTCCGTTTCAAAAAGTGTGAATACTGGTAACACCATTTTTCATTTCAAGCCATTTTTTTTATATTTTCAAACTTCTTGGTCATAAAAAAAATATAATGCTTCGTTACAGGCACATTTTTTCAGATTTTACAAAAAAATATACATTTAGTACCTAGTTACAATGCAAAAACATATACATTTTTGAATTTTTTTAACATTTAGAAGCTAATAAGAATGAAAAAATATACATTTTGGAAGTTTTTCCTTTAAACATTTCTCTTAAATAACTCATGTTTTGGGCAAATTTGAAATAAAAATAGAGAAATTAAAGACATTTCAAACCATTTTTAACCTATTTTCAAATATTTTATGCGTAACAAGATATTATTTAGCATTATTTTCCATAAAGTGATGATTCACATAATCTCAACAAAAATTATACCATATTGTTGTAAATAGCATATGAAAAAACATAATAGGTATTCTCAAAATAAAATCTTAAGTCATGACATTACATAAATATCTTATCAAAAACTTGTCAAGTTTGGAATTTTCCTCAACGACGTGAAACTAATTAAGAATATCATGTAGACTAAAATCAAAGTTTGACATTCTCATCAACGTCATGAAACTAATCAAGAATATCATGCATACCAAAATCTTCATCGAAATTGGCATTTTCTACAACTTGGTTCTCTTCATGGACCTCATTGTTTTCTTCCATTGGTTCTTCTACTTCTACGAAATGCCGAAAGTGGTCATTTCCAAACATCCCTTTTAATGGTGGTTGAGTCTCTTTTGATATCTTCACCACAAGTGACTCACGAAATTCTCCTTTCTTCAAACCAACTTCCTGCATTTCATCTAGAAGAACTTTCACAGCATTAATTATTTGCTTGATATAATTGCACTGTACTAGATCATTATCTATGGATATGCAATTTCATCATTTTTGTAAGGAGCATGCTATTGTTGTACCTAATCACCACATGCATAAAAAAATTAAGTTAAATAGTATAATGAAACATAAATTTAAAAAATATATAGTATAGATATAGAATAATGACACTAGTTTCATATGTAATATCAGAAATATTACATGATCCCGAGAACAAATCTAAAACCCAATATCCTTATTTTTAAAATGTATCTATGAGATAATTAATCAATGCTTGTGGTTTCTGGAAGATGTTGTGACAATCTCTCCTTTCTAATCTATTTCTTCGTATGCTAACTTTTTAACCACAGCATTATAAGTCAATATTTGACTATATTTTCCTCCACTCCTTTCATTGATTAAAAGAGATTCATAGGTCTCATCTTTTGTCCAACATGCAAGATGTATGCTTTCAATATCACTCGTAAATGGATCACTACTCGAGCTACGAATATTAGGTTTATGCATGTAACATAATTAAATAATAATCTAATTAACTTATAGAAAAATAAATTTCATTTCTAATTTCAAATGCTTAATAACACACTACAATTATCTAACCAATATGATTACTTCCTTGAATTTGCTTTATCCTTGAAGGTTGTTAGCACTGCTCCTCCTTGTACATCTGAATGGAAAACAAGTAATATCTATAGAGGTGATGTTGTGACATCGATAAATCCCGAAACCACTTTATTGAATAATTTGTAAGTATAAGGCTCACAATCATAAGTAATTTTTTTTATATTGTAACCATGAGGGATGTCTGCAATTACTAGGGAGTACTCCTTCTTAGGAACAAGATTTGCAATGTTTGCACAATCACCAACAATCACTTTATATTGCACAATGTTGAGCCCATTCCAAACGTGATTATCAAGGGTATCATGAAGTTCGACGTTTGCAAGGCGTTCCCTTCTTTGTCGTTCTATTTTGGCTCTTTGAATATGAATTTTGAAAGACTCGGGTATTGAACTCTTCTTTGTGATCTTTGAGAAAAAATTATATGTATAAGTAAACAAATATAAATGAATTGGCTTGCAAATAAATTAAATAGAATATATCATAAATCAACATACCTTTTTTGTATGCAACAAATTTTTTTCTCAAGTTCTCTATGGATCTTGAGTCTGGATAGCTACACCTGACATCATCCCAACTCTTCTCCTCAACATTTTAACGATATCCTCTTGTATTTTCATGTAAACCTTATGACTACACGATATAAAAATAAATTACATTTACAATCATATCTAATGATATACCATAATGCTTAATTAATAAAACATACTAAACTCAAAAAATATACTTCAAAACATAAACCAATCCCCAAGCTTACTTTTCAAATTCATTACACATTTCCTCTATGAATAATTTACCAAATTGTACTCGTGACAAAGTTATAGATATAAGTGTTTCATCATTCACACCTTAAAATGCTCTCCAAAGTGTTATGGTCATCTATTGTGCAAATTCTTGACGGCCGGGCCTCCTTGACCGCTACTCCATGCAATTGCTTTAATTTTCTTTACCTTTTGATTTTTTATTTCTTTGACGTCGAGGTCATATACATAAAAATGAGAAGAAAGATAAAAATCTGATAATTTTTTAAAAGACACAAAATAACTTGGATAATGCTATAGAATAAGTTATATATAAAGAGGTGGCAATGGGTGGCATATGGTCATATAAATGTATATCCAAAAAGTTTATTTGTATAAAATTATAGTATACAATAGAATCCATTTTTTTTTTACATTCCTATTAACTAAGTGTAAAAGCTTTCCATTCGGAAATTCCGAAGCCTTTGAAGTAGTTTTTTTTAAATTATTCTACACTACAACAAATGCATTAATGATTAATGGAATCCTTTTATCCAAGAATGAAACTATTTTTACTCAATATACGTGATACAATCTTTTCTATTTATAAAATATAAAAAACGTCTTTATAAAATATATATTTTATATAATATACATAAAGTATATATTCTTTAAATATATTTATATATGTTAAGCAAATAAAATATATATACATAAAATATATATTTTATATAATTTTTTTTAATAATATATAAATAATTATATATAAAAGTTTGCATTTTCCAAAATATATAAATTACAACTCTTCTACTAGATATTACAATATACATAAAGTATATATTCTTTCTATATATGTTAAATAGATAAAATATTTTATGTAATTCTTTTTTCAATAATATATAAATGTAAGAGATTGCATTTTCCAAAATATATGAATTACAACTCTTCTACTAGATATAGGGTATGGAATTCAATTTACTAATTTGTATGATTATAATACATTCATTTTCCAAAATATCATAAATATATAAATGATGTAATAAAGTTTATATATATATAACCAAATTGAATTTAATCATTTTTTTACAATTTTTTATTTAAAAAAGGTAATCAATATTATAATCAACTAAATTTATATTATTTAGAGGCAGGCACTATATACACTCTTTTTTATAAAACTTTGTTTCGTAGTTTAAAATAAATAAAGAAAAATCTAATGCATTTTAGCTATGTCTTTCAAGGTAATAGAGTTGGGATTATATCTTTCCCACTGCACCTTGACATGGTCAACTACATGACATCTAATTTGTCATGTTTGAAAGTCCAATATACACATTGTTATAGTCCTCTTTGTCCATTATTTGCACATTTCTTAAATCAATCACATGAGATGGGTTTGAAACATAAAGACGAAGTACTAAAACATGAAAAACATTATGCATTCGACATAGAGAAGATGACAATTCAAGAAGATAGGAAACTAGTCCTATCCAATCCAAAATTTCAAAGGGTCCTACAAACCTAGGATATAATTTCCCTCCCTTTCCAAACTTAACAGAACTCTTTTGCAGTTTAACATGCAAAAGTAATCCACGTATCTCATAAACTTGATTTAGCTTATGTGCATCCTCATAGCTCTTATGTCGATCTTGTGTTACCTTCAGTCGAGTACATATTGTTAACATCTGATCTTCCATCTCCTCAATCACCTTGCATCCTAAAAAAGTCTTGTCCTCTAGTCGATCCCAACTCAAGGGTGTGTTGCTGCTGCAACTATTACCCCAAACAATTTTGCATTTTTTAGCCCGCCCCCCACCTTTTTTTAGCTTTTTGTTACTTAGACCTTTTTACCCTTTGAAATCCATCATCCATGTTTTGGTTTCACCCTGAGTAGGTTCAAAAAAATTGGTTTTTTCACTAAGTGGGAAATATTTTTTGGCCCGCTATAGCGGATGAATTTCAACGATTGATCCGATGCAGTAGATGATTTGCAAGGTTTGATCCGCAACAATGGATGGGTTTCGATATTTTTATCCAATGTAGCGGATGGGTTTTGCGGTTTGAACCAGTACAGCGGGTGGATTTTATTTTTGGATCTACCATGGCGAATGTTTTCACGAGCGCTTTGTTGGCTTATTTTTATCCGATACGTCGTAAGACTTATTGATTTTTCCCCGACACAGCAGAAGCTTCACACTTTTCTCATCGGATCTTTTTCGATTGGTTTTGAGCCGATACATTAGAAGCTTCTTGAGTTTTTTGCCGACACAGCGGACGATTGCCCATTTTTTATTATCGGAACTTTTTTCGATTCCTTTCGATCTGCTACGTCGGATGTTTTTCCGATATATTATTGCAACGATGAAAATTTTTTCACCTTCCCTGCCCAATTTTTACCGTTGTTTCTTTCCATTGTGTCGGTCCTCTACGGCAGGAAAAATATTTATCTTTGTGCCGCCACAGCGGATGCACTTTGAGTCTTCACCCGATGATATTTTTGTTGATGCTGCGATTTACTTTGCGGATGGTTTTCGAGTTCTAGCCGCAACTTGCGGTGGGGTTTTTGTTTTATAGTCAGTCTCCTCCGTCAGGTGAATTAGCTAGAGATGAGCCAATATTAGCAAAAAAGTCATGATATTTGAGCTGGTGTTGTCGGGTTTTTTCCCACCTTGCTTATAAATTTGGTTCTCTGATGCGCTATGTTCTTGGTGCCAAAACGTCATTTTTTTCGCATGCGTGCAGTGTAAATGTTTCACCAACCACATTAAATGCTCTTCCCCTTTGTTGCCATATATATAGCTATTTGGGGTTATTGTCGGAGTTATCTTTAGACTGTGGGTGTTAGGAGTTGGTAGAATTTGTGGTTTTTGCCTATTCAGGAAACCGTTTACCCGCATTGAACATCTGTTACATCTTGGGAGACCGCCATCTGGAGCTCACATGGTCACTAGGCACTACATCTACAGAAGTCTTCGAGCTTAGCCTGCCAGGTAGGATTTGGTCCTTTTGCATTTCTTTTGATTGGTAGGTGTTTAGGTTACGACCTGTCATGGTTTGATTATGTAGCGCACCTAAGTTTTGTGTGAGTTAGGGTTGGACGCATTGATATTTGTTTTTAAAAGAGATTTCTCCTCAACTCTCGTATTGTTCACATCCACTTGCCTCTTCAACTAGTTTGCTCGGATTTCATTTTCTACCTACTCTCGAGCCGTTTCCTGCCATTTCTTTTTCGGCCATGATTTTCTCACAACACTAGTGCATGATGATGAGTTCGAGAAGGTCCATATTTTTTTCTGTCCATTTCTTACCTGATACTTGTTTGTATGTAGTGATAGGGGTTTGCAAGATTTTAAGCCACGAAAGCCATGCATATTTATGGGTTACGACTTTCTATCCTCGCCGAAAATGTTGGCTCTGGTAGCCGACGCCATGGTATCATTTTTTTCTCCTCTAGTTTGTAACCCTGCGGGCCGTAAGTGTCATAGAAGAAATCCTGCCCAGTTGTGAAAGTTTGTTTTGGTTGAATGCCTGGTTTAGGTTTTAGAATGAGAACGTAGAAGCTGCAGATAGAGTTGGCATGGGAGATAGGGTTTTTTTCCCAATCAATATCCTTGTTTAGGTTCCTTTTTGATGATATGCGAAGTTACGGTGCGATTTTTGTTCCAATGGGTGAAGAAAATATTCTAAAGAGCATACTGGTCAAGCTTGTTATGTTAAGAGAAATAATGGTTTCCTTATATACTTGAATATTTTGCAGGGTTGTTTTATTTCTGATATATATGATGCATGCAGTTTCTTACTAAGGGATGCTCAGAGATTTTGTTGTTTACTACAGGTTCAATTTGTGCCAGACACCATCCCTAAGAAATGAAAGAAGAAAGCCAATAATTCAGACGACAAATATGATGTTGAGATCACACCCACACCGAGAGTAGAGATAATATATGAAGATACTAAATCTGTCACCAGGGCTGAGCCTGAATTTAAATGGGGTCAGATTTATCATATGCTCCGAGAGAAAACAATTCCAGATGCACGTCTAGAGGATGTGAACCTGTTTATCAAAATATTGAGATCAGGAATCACAAAGGTTTCCACAAGACCAGAGCTTTTTCCTTGCCCTAAGTTCATTGGATGGATTCTGTCTAAAGCTAATGCAAGGGGGATGATCATGTACAATGTTGAGGATAAAGGGTTTGTCTCCTTCACCCCTCTGTTCATAGCTAAAGAATACATCATGCCACCTTCAGAAGTCAGCATGACAACTGACTGGATAAATAGCCTGACTATGGATTACATTGGAGTTGCAAAGATGATGGTAGCCGAAGGAAAGACCTTCCAAAAAAATACATCCATGGAATACGAAACTGCCCAGCTATGCACCCCATATAGGCTGCTAGCTTTGATGCCGAATAGGATTTTCGTTAGAGGCGATGGAAGTTTTTACAAGATAGGATGGATCCCACTTATATACCATGTAACCATGATAGGGACCGTGTTCAATTGGGTTGATATTGTAGCAAACAGTTTGTCCTCCTGCATAACAACATCCCAAGAAGGATTACATTGACAAAAAATTGAGTTTTATATGGGATCTTTTCTGATTGACTGCATACTCTGTTTTCATCATTTTGAGAAGCTCTACTACAAGTGGAAGGAAGGAAAGGATCCCATTTATGCATCTTACCACATTCCATGGGCTCGCAAATACCACAGTCATTACAAGCTGATTTGTGAGGAGTTCTTAATGCCATTGTACCAATTATTTTTCCTAGAGGAATGTAAGTACCTATCTGAAGGCGATTTGGAGTCTAGAAAGGAATTTGGGGACTACTTTTCTGAAGTGGGCACTTACTTGAGGATGTATGGGGGAGCCAAAGCACCTTCACAGCTCCCCAAGTATGCCTCCGATTATATAGTACATAAAGAAGCAGTCAGACATCTCTTCTTGGATGGCTTCGGGAGTCACTTATTCAACTTGAAGAAGGTTTTGTTTCCACCAATTCCTTTCTATGTTGATAGCCATAAGTTCTCCAAATTTAAGAGTGCACTTGAGTTTGTGAAAGAACTAGAAATATTTCATTTTGGTGAAAATAAATTTCACAGAAATGATTCTCAAGGAAACGTTGCAAGACACCGTTCTCTCCTGAAAGTGAACTTTGAATATACTGATTATGTGGACAAAGACGAAGAAATATACCAAAATTTTTGCAATATAACCGCTCTGAACAAGAGGCGCAAAAGGAAGATCACAGTGTTTGGAGGCAAGGGAAGTAGCAGAGGTAATCCTAAATAGAAAGGGAAAGACGAAGAAGCTACAAAGAAAGAAACAGAAGAAACGACACGAAGATTAACAGAAGGTGCAAGGAAACTATTGGCCGAAGAGGATATGCTAGAAAAGGAGGAGGCAGAGGCTGCAAAGCAAGGAAAGGAAGAAGAACAGAGGTAGAGAGAGGAGGCTATTAAAAAGAAGATTGAGGAAACATAAAGGTTAATAGTCGAAGAAGCGCAAAGTCAAAAACATGATACATAAGAACAAAGAAAGAAAGATCAAGAAGACTTGCATAGGGAGAACCATGAACAAAGTCCTGCTCAAGAAAATACAGAGAATCTCCCTTTCACCTCAGGAGATATACTGATAGGAGGTCACCTCCCTATTGCTGAGTTGGGGCTAGTACCTTTCACACCATCAAAAAAGCATGAAGTTGCATGCTTGGAAAATGTATTCTTTGATTCTAAGAGGAAATCTATTGTATGGAGAATCGAGAAGACTTTGAAAACAGGTACCCAACCCAAAGTTACAATAGTAAATGAGAAAACTATTGTAGGAAATATAGAGGAGGATCTAGAACGGTTGGCCTCAATGGGTATTGCCACTACACATGCAAATTCCTATAATGTTAGTAAGCTAAAAGGAGCTGTGGACCAGTATAAGGATAAAATGGCACAAATGAAGGAAACTTTGAGGAAGGAAGAGAGAGTAGGCCGAGAAGCAAAAATAAAGTATGATGCTAATCTATCGGACTTAGAGAAGCTTTAGCAACATTACCATATTTTGGAAGTAGAGAAGGATGCTTTAAAATTGTCAAATACTATCCTTTGCAGACAAAAGAAGGATCTAGAGAGTAAGATGGCAGAGATGGAAATACAAAGATCCGCAGCTGACATGCAAGAAGAACAGTGTAAGGTTTGAATTGCAAAACATGAAGCACATAATAGCTCCATAGAGGTACTTTTGAAAGCATCAAATGAAATAAAAATGGATATAACACCTCTTAGAGAGCAAGCTCTTTCGCTCAGGAATAAGATAGATCAAGTGCAGGTGAAACTAGTAGAGGAGGTATACAAGATAAAAGAAGTAGAATCTCGATTACATGAGATCTCAGTGATCTCTACTAAATTCAAAACAAGGACCGAAGAAATTCCAGAAACCATACAAGGTCAATTGACATGGTTGGATACTAGTAAAATTTCCGGAAAACGCACCTATGAAAAGTCCATAAAGGTTACGAATTGAGTATGATATCATAAATTTTAGTAATAAGGACGTTGAGAGACTAATAATTGCGGTTGAGAAGTATATGGAAAAATGCACAGAATGTTACAAAAAAGTGCTGACAACCCACAATAGATGCCAAACATCTTCAGCAAAAAGGCTGCAGGAGTTTCCAGCTCAAGAGGAGCATCTGAAGTACTTGCATGATAGGCTGCAAGAGGATGGTCTTCATATACAACTAGTTAAAGTCATGAATGAAAAGGTGATAAAAATTTTGGTGGCCCAAGATGCAATCAGTAATTTCCTACTGGAAGATCAGATTAGAGTAACTCCACCAAGGGTGGCAAACATAAAAACCAAGTTGTCCAAGCACAAGGTCAAGGTTAGATTTTTAAAACCAACAGATTTCGATACCATAGCCGCAGATGCTATGGCATGGAAGCCATTTTTGAATGATTCGACTGGGCCCACTTGAGTTGTTTTTTCCTATTCACACGTTGTAATATCCCAAAAATTCATAAAAATTTAAAAATTTTCAAGTGACATAAAATGTTTATAGTCACAGCTAAGTACCTGCTAAAGGTTAGCGTGAAATGAAATAGTTTATAAAAGAACATGGGATTGCTTCTTTAAAATAACCTGTAAACTAAAAGGTGTGATCTTGAAAACTTGTGTTAGTGCTATTAATGACTTAACAACTGTAATTCTATCAGAGTTAAAAAAGGACTTCCATTTTGCTACTGTTAGATATACTAATGTTTATCTTTTGTCAAGTAGGTAAGAATTCTTGTATGTGATCGGGGCTTACTTAGCACTCAGCTAACTCCACTGGACTGCTGGTTCCTTACAGGTTTAGCAGGTAAACGTAATATCCAGTAGGGTGTTATTCAAGTTGAGAAGCTACTTCCCTAGCATGATTAAGATGCTAGTCTTAGAAATTTTTTTAATATGCTGCTTGTCTTCAAGGAGGTAATGTCAATTCTTTTTCCGTTGTTACAACTCCATAGTTTGTATTTATAACTAAGACCATAATGACGTTTTACCAAAAACATAAACATGGGTTAAAACTTGCAATAACAAGTACTTTCCAAAGTTCCTCCAATCGACTGAATGTTATACTTTAAAGATCTAAGAACACTATTATTTTTGTTTACCGTAAAGGTTATTTATAAATTTTCATAGAGAGAATATAGCTCATGGTTTTGGGCTTAAGTTCACTCCATACTGTTCAGTGTTTCTCGCAACTATATTCACTTCAGGACTCTATAGACGTCCTTCTCTTAATGAATGATCAAGTTACTTATGCTTTTAATTTTAAATTCAGCATTAAGTTGTTAGAATTTTATTGGGATTTCTTTAATGCTTTTATTCTTTAGTTCAATGAGGACTCCTTAAAAATATAACACAAAGGATAAGTTCCAACAGTCCATGGCTCTTCTTCTTACTATGGTTATAAGTTATAATATGACCTTTTCACAACAATTTTTTTACCAACCTAGTTATTAAACATAACTATTCGACTTGTTTGAATTAACACGAAAAAATTCTAGGATAAACAAATGTATCAAAGTTATAACCTATAATCGATTTCCTAAGTATCAAATCATCATGGTAAAAATAAAATTATGGGAAATCATATGATGTATAGTTTTGAATGATCGTTCGTTTGAAAATGCAAATCGTTTTGATGCAGCGCTGACTATGGAACTCTACCTACACTTGAGGAAAATATTTGGAAGGACATGTGGGATGGTTTCATCCACATAAGGGTTGACTTATAACTCCAAAAACCTACTCATTTTCTTTGCAGAGCGATGGTTCCTCTGTCTTGTTGGCTGCGCTGAGAGCTTGCGGCCATGGGAGATCTGTAACCACCTTCAAGCTTGGAGCTTGCTTCCCTAAACAATTGCTGTGACTGTTTAAGAGAGGTCGTGAGTAGTTTCTAGTCTTTTTAATGGTTGAAGTATTTACAGCGAGTGTGGATATTGGGTTTTTATTCAGGACTCGAGGGATGTGCTTGTCTTGAACCTGCAACTGAAAAGTCAGAGCTCGACGAAGAGTATTTCTTTTTTTGATTGAGTCGATGTTCTCGTTTTCCTTTGCAGTGGTGACTCAATGTCTTATTGTATTCTGTCCTAGGCCAAAACGATCCACGATGGCTGGTTACCTTAGCTTCATTCAGAAGGAGAAGCTTACAGGTAATGAATTGTTCCAATTTCAATTTTATTTTGTTTAAAAAAAAATGGTTTTACAAAGTTTAAGATAGATTTGAATAATAATATGGTTTGTAACTTGTAGTTCCTTCTCTCGGATCTAGCTCTGTAGGTGAAAGCAAGCTTACCCTTTCAATTTTCACTTGAGCATACAAATTGGTAAGCCCTGATTGCAAACGAGGGTTTGTTCCTGCATAATGTTGTGGTTGTTGGAATTTTGGTTCTTGCGATTGGTTAAAGTGTGGCTTTGGTTTACATGCTAAGTTGTTGTTTCTTGTTTGCTTGACTATGTAGGAGTCGAAACCCTTAGAGGGTACTTTGTTCAAGGATGATGAAGGCTCTAGTAGCCGTGATGAAACTGTTTTTTTTTTTAATTCTCTGCCTTTACAGCCTGAACAATGTAACTTCTTTTACTGCTTTCTATAGAGCTCAGCTCTAATCCATACAAGGATGTTGACCTTTGTCTGGTTAATTTTTAGTTTTTAAAATAGATTTTAAGAGAAACGAAAAGACTGTTAATCAGTCAGGATTGTAAAATAATTCAGGGTTTTCACCTGTCAGTAATGTATGGTTATTGTTCGAAAAAATTACTTTGTATACTTCAATTTTTAATAGGCCTGAGCCTCAACTTTAAATTTTAAAGGCCATAAGCCATGGCTTCTTAATCAATTTTGTTTTCAACAAATTATTGTTGTATTATTTTAGTTATTTATCATGCAATTAAAATGATTTACAGTGCAGTGTAATTATGGAAAATTTTATCGTGTTTAGAGTATTATTATTACTCTGTTTTGTTCATAAGGGTAAATTCTTAAGTAGACCCTACAGTTCGGGAAGGAATAAATTTTTTACTTGGAAAAAATATTCATAGTTCTGTTTTATTATTTTCCTTTACTGATTTTTACAACTGTTTTAATTCTTATAAAAGAAGGATTAGGGTAATTACTGCAAACTTGAGAATATGATTAAGTTTATCTTTCGATAACCTAGGTAGTTGTACTTAAGTTATAGTAGAAAATTTTGTCTTAAATCAAAGACACATATTATCTGGAAAACAATTGCTATAAGATTTTAATGAAAATTATCTTAACCTAAACCCTAGGTGATAGTCTGTTTATTATACCTATGTTTATTTGTTAAACTATAAGTTTTGTGTTTATAAAGAATACTAGTATTTAAATAGTTCTATAAGTAGTATGATCTCTAAATGTTTTTATATACCTATGTTCAGTTCTTGTCTGAAGTAAATACATTTAATACATAAAGTATTTACTGTTTCTTTATAGAATAAATTCATAAGCAAACTATAGCAGAATTTAGTTACATTTTTCATTCAGGTTAAATGAAAATCATCATATCTACCTAAACACCCAACTGTACTAGAGTATTGCCTAAGCCAGGTGTGTAAAAATATAGTATGGAATTCAAATTCTATTTATTTCTTATTTAGCATATTTACTACTATTTCTAACATAATCTGCCAATTAATAAGTCCAACAATACACAATTACTCCTTTCTTCATAAACCCTAATTAAATACTAACATGCCTGTATTTGAAAACTAGTAAACATTTTACTGAAGACAGTAAATAAATATAATAACATGAAAAAAAATATAATATGTCAATGATAAGGCGACAACAACTTAAGGATGTTGTTCCTCCCAACGAACTCCTAGAGAAAGCTTAGACTGCACTTCCTCAGGACCCCCGATCATATTTCCTAGTCCTCCTGGTAGAGTATTGGGTGAAGGATATGTCTTTAAGACCTTCTGTCACCTGACTAGCCTAATTACCTCAGTAATTCAAATATGCTCACAATAGTAAAAACTTTAGCATAATAATTGCAATAATTTCAATCTCAGCAGTTAATCCCTCAAACTCACTTTAGTAATCCCCTCCATCGAATTTCTCATGAGTAAATTTATTCACTCTGAATGATCACCTCTTTGAAATGAGCAGCTTCAACTGTCTTCAATGGGAAATTTTATAGAAATTCCTAGGTCTTCTGGGTCAGTTTTCATTTAATGAGCCACATACTCCAATTCCACTTTCTTGGGGAATCATGACCACAAATATAGGGAAGTTGCCATCTACAACAATTGGAAGTAGTTTGAGGATGTTGCCACTTTTCAGTTTACTCTCCACTCAGTCTCCTCCACCAAGTGACCAATTAACACTCTTTTAATAGCTTCCCTAAGCTGTTGTCTCATCATTTATTTGTTTATAATAAAATATTATGAATTACATTAATTATTCTTGACTCCACTTGGTCATCAATTACAAACTTAGCATAAAATATAACACAATGTTCCTCAAATAACATTAAATTGTTTTTGCAAATTGGGGCATGTAACATACACACTCCCTTAAATTATAACATCATATTTAGAGTTCCCCTAAAATAGAATTAGATATGCATCCCGCATATGAATTTCCAATTCCCAGGTGGCTTCCTCTGGACTAAGGTGCTTCCATTGCACCTTCACCTAACCAATGGTGTAGTTGCAAAGCGAAATATCCTTCCATTCGAGGATACAATATGGTTCCACTAGAAAATATCCTTTGGGTTCCACCTGCACATCATTCTAATTAATAACATGAGTAGTATCATGTACATTTTTTTTAATACAAAAATATGAAAAACATTGTGAACTCTTAGATTCGGTGGTAGAGCTAACTGATATGCTACCTATCCGATCTTAGACAGTATTTCAAAAGGACCACAATATCGAGGTGTTGTCTTGGCACAGCTACCCAGCTTCAGAGAACTCTTTTTGGTTCTCACCTTAATGAAAACATGTTTTCCTACCTGGAACTCCTTTAGAGTTCGTTTAAGGTCTGCTTAATTTTTTTGTCGATCTTGCGCAATTTTCAAATTACCTTGTACATGTTTTACAATGAATTCTATTTCTTTCAATAATTCAGGTCCTAATACTAACCTATCCACTAGATTACTCCAATAGATGGGATTATTTTATTTCCTTCCATACAGAATCTCAAAAGGACTATACCTAGCTGAAACTTGATAATGATTATTGTAAGCAAATTCTACCAGGTGTAAATAAGCTTCCCATTTACCTGGATACTCCTTTACATACATTCTGAGTAGATCCTCCAATACCTGATTTACTCTTTCAATCTGCCCATCAGTTTGAGGATGGAAAGAGGTACTAAAGTTTAACGTAGTATTTAATCCTTTAAACAAATATTTCCAAAAATTACCTGTAAATTTAAGGTCTCGGTCTGAAATTATCACTTTCGGTATTCCATGCAACCAAAAAATTTGTTTTAAGAAAATATCAACAATATTTGCAGCTTTATAACTAGTTTTTACAGGTATAAAATGGGCTTCTTTACTCAATTTGTCAATCACTACCATTATTGAGTCGTTTAAGTTTTGATTTCTAGGTAATCCTGTAACAAAATGAAGGCTAATTTTCTCCCATCTCCAGCTAGGAATAGGAAATGGATGAAGTAGCCCAACTGGATGCTGATGTTCAGTTTTTACTTGCTGACATTCAAAGTATCTAGAAATAAATTCTACTAGTTCATTTTTCATATTTGGCCAAAAATAATCCTTTCTTAGCATGGTTATAGTTTTCTAATAATCTGGATGCCCTGAATAAGGAGTTTTATGAATTTTGTTTAAAATTAACAGCTTAATTTTAGGTACATTAGGTACGTATAATATGTCTTTATACAGTAATAATCTTTTTTCATTCAAGCTGTACCCTGTACTTAGACTTTCTATTAAATTCTCTTTTACTTTTTCTTGTAATTTTTGGTAATTTTCTTCTTGTTCTATTCCAGCTTCAAATTGTTCTTCCAAGTCTATTGTATAAGTACTAATGGCTACTATAAAATTCAGCTTTACATATCTACTTAATGCATCAGCAACCTTATTCTCCTTTCCTTTAATGTGTTGAATTTCAAAATTGTATTCACTTAGAAAATCTAGCCACCTAGCTTGCCTAGCATTCAAGTTAGGTTGATATAACAAGTATTTCAATCCTTTATTATCCATCATTAATATAAAATTCCTTCCAATTAAATGATGACGCCACATCTTTAAGACATGTATGACATCAGCTAATTCTAAGTCATAGGTAGCATAGTTTTTCTCATGAATCTTCAGTTTCCTAGACTCATACGCAATGGCATGTCCTTCTTGAGTAAATACTCCACCTAAACCATCATTGCATGCATCAGTACATACTATAAAATCTTTATTAGGGTCAGCAATTCTTAAAATTGGTGCAGTGATTAATATTGTTTTTTACTTTTTAAAACTGTCTTCACACTTCTGATTCCAATCGAATTTCTTCCCCTTTTTCTACAAAGAGGTTACATGATTTGCAATTCTTGAAAACCCTTCGATGAACCTTCGATAATAACCGGTAATCCCCATGAATGATCGGACGTTGGTTACGTCTTTTGGTACTAGCCAATCTTCGATTGTCTTTATCTTTTTGGCATCAACCAAAATTCCTTCTTTAGTCACCACATGACCTAAATACTGGATTTTATCTTTAAAGAAGTCACCTTTACTTAATTTCGCAAAAAGTTAATGCTCTCGTAACTCTTGCAAGACAATTTTTAAGTGTTCTTTATGTTCCTCTTCATATTTTGAGTAAATTAAGATGTCGTCAATAAATACGACCACAAATTTATCCAGATATTTGTGCATTACATTATTCATCAGACACATAAAAACAACTGGAGCATTAGTAAGCTTGAAGGGCATAACGACAAACTCGTAATGTCCATAACGAGTTCTAAAGGTTGTTTTAAAGATGTGTTCATCTTTGATTCGGACCTGGTGATATCCAGACTGTAAATCAATATTTGAAAACACCGTGGCTCCACATAGTTGATCAAATAGATCATCTATGCGAGGTAACGAGTATCTGTTCTTGATAGTCATTTTATTTATTAACGATAATTTATACATAGTCATAGAGTTCCATCCTTCTTCTTAACAAAGATGACAGGTGCCCCCCAAAGAGACACACTGGGTCTAATGTAATTATTATCAATAAGTTCTTTTAACTGTGACTTAAGTTCATTTAATTCTAGTATATTCATCCGATAAGGGGCTTTTGAGTTGGGCATTGCACCAGGTACCAGCTCAATAGTAAAATCTAATTCCTGTTTCGGAGGGAGTCCGGAAATTTCCTCCAAAAATACATCTGAATATTCCTTTAGAATCGATATATCTTCCAATTTTAATTTATCTATGTTGTTAATGTTTTCTTCATCAATTGGTGTCACTGCATAAGCCTTATAGCCTTTCCTAACAACTCTCTTAAGCTGCAGAGTAGAGATATGCCTTATGGCTTTTTTCATAGGGATTCCCCTTACATTTATTAATTTTCCATCATTATTTATGCAAGTAAATGTTTTATCAAAGCAATTCAAGACCACCCTATGCTACTCTAACCAATCCATACCAATTAATATATCATATGAACCTAAAGGTAGCACATTGAGCTTAACAAAAATTTTAAACCGATCCATAGTTACTGCATAATTCTTTACAAAACTAATTACCTTTCTCTTTGCACCAGTAGCTAGCTGAACTAACCAAGAACTTGCAAAATTTTCAACTGAAAGCTTACACTTTTCTACTAAATTAGAAGAAATATAGCTTAAACTAGCTCTTGGATCAATTAAAATAGATATAGGTATTTGATTTATGTTACCTTCCATTTCCACCATGGAAGTTTGATAATCTGCTTGCCAGTTCTCTAATGCTACATTGATCCTGGGCATTGTCCTCGCTAGATCACCAATAGTCATCTCCTCCTGTATTGCATGTATGTTGCTAACAGTCTTCTTTCGATTGGGGTAGATTGATACATAATGCAGACCATTGCATTCCCAACACTTTATGGGTTCCTTTCGTTCAAAGTTTTTTGTATAGTTACTGTGGTTGTTAGCAGATTCTTTATTCCTTTGATTATTCGTATTGGTATGTGAATTAATTTTATTCCTGTTGGGCCCTGGAATTGTCCATTTTTCCATCACTTATTGACATATTTTTCATCCATATTCTTACCATTATCGCCCATTTATCATTCCATTTTCCGTCCATTTGTTGTAACTATGCGTAAAACATCATACTACTTCTATTGATGTTTTAAGTGGATAATAATGATTATTTTCCTTTATCTTTGATGAATTGAAGACTATTATGCATAATTTTACTAATGATGGTTTGTGGAGTGATTTGTTACGTACAGGATGCTCATAGCCAGCTATTACATCCTTAACCGAAAATGCATGCCACATAAGAACACCTTGATTCACGTCTCGATTTGTAGGAAGCTGAAAATGAATTTCAAAAATCCGAGACATGGGTTTTGTGCGTAACATCCTCATTTACTTCAATCAAGAGGAAATGGCCAAACAAAGTGACGGTTTGGGATATACAGATGATTCTTCTAGAGGTTATTTTCTAGATTTGGTGTTGCGGCCAGTTCCAAAGTTGCCAGCAATTACAGCCATGTTTCAGCTGTTACAAATCATAAGTTAAGGGTTCAGTTATTCATTTATATGAGATAATTTTATGTATAAATATGTAATCAATCTCATTGGATTAGGGGGAGAAAGAGAAGAAAAGATGAAACAATGTTATGATGTAGGATTTGATCTAGATCTATTGTAATCATTCATTATGATAATACATGCTAGTAGTTTCTTAATTCTGGAGTTGTAGACTTTCATTGTGGAGATCCAGCTCTGCTCAGTGGAGGAAGGGCCCTCTTCCCTGAGCATATGCTGGTAGTGTTTATTGTAGGTGTGTTATTGTTTAGATTTGCTTATTATTTCGTTCATGCTTTCATTCATTAAGCTTATCATAGTTGTATGCTTTCATTCATTAGATTTCTCATAATCATTGTGTTGTTAATTCATTTGGTAGATCGTTGGCCAACATAACATTTCTTTTAAATGTATGCAATTAGATCTTGTTTCATGATAATTGATTTTGTTTAAGTGTCATTATATTTACAGTGTGATTTTATGAATAGGCTTAGGTTTGATTTCTTTTTAAGCAGGTGTGATCTAGTCTACAAACAGTTTCAATTGCATATCAATAGATAACAGTGTCAGGTAGAAATTGTGCTTGCATAGATCTTGCATGATAGCTTTGAAATAAAAGAATTCCTAGGGTTGATAATTTATGTTTAACACTCTGCATGTTAAGTTTTAATTAACTGACATATAGTGGGCCTAACATTTTGGTGCCATTGCCAGGGAAGTTATCAATTGTGCAAAAGTACATCTGACATTGTTGTGTAGATGCATTGTTAAAGTAGGGCATGTAGGTTGCATAATTACATTTCAGTTTATTGAATTTATTTTGAGTGTGAGTTTTCTGTCTTTACATTCAGTTTTATTTCATTTTCAATCTTTGCAGCATAAATCTTATCATTCCCCTTAGTGGTGTTGTAAGCACCACCCATTCTACTAACAAGTTGACAGGAACATTCGAAGAAGGAGCATCAAGATAGAAAATAAAGAATCTAATGAAGAGATGGCAGGTAAGAAAGATGCAGAAGTTGTTACCTTCGAATTTCTCATCAGATATTCGAGAGAAGTGGCACCAACGGAAATAATTCCTCCACATGTTCTACCAAATTTTCACGGTTTGGAAAACGAAGACCCTAATGTATTTTTATTTCAATTTGAAGTACTTTGTAGAGGATATGGTTATTGTGCTAATGATAAAAAGTTGAAGGTGTTTCCCCTTAATCTAAAAGGAACAGCCCTCCCATGGTTCATGAGCCTCAGTGGGAATTGTATACAAACTTGGGAAGACATGAAACATGTATTCTTGAAAAGGTACCAAGATTATTGCAAGGTCAATGAAGACATATTCGAATTGACAAAAGGAGAAGAAGAGAGTCTGGAGGAATACATAGAATGCTTTCAATATAACCTCCAAAGATCTAAACAGAGGAAACTAGGGAAGGAGACCTTAAAAACACTTCTACTCAAGGGAATCCAAGCTGAATATTTAGAAGTATTAAATCTGATGGGAACAGATAGTGTATTTCAATCAGCATATGATGATATTTGTGAGTTATGTAGAAGGTATTCAAGAGGAAACTTCAATATTTGTAAGATTTCTAAGGAACTTTTATCTTTATTTTTGAAATCTGCTGCAAAAACAAGAGTTTTACGAGCTGGAATCAGCAATTTATTTGAAATTCCTAAAGCTGATTCACAATTGGGTGTTTTGCAGGATAAGAAAAAGCAGGAGGAAATAAGAGAAGCAAAGGATTTCCCTTCGGATGGTCTTGAAAGTTGTGGTATATGTGACTTGAATCATTCCATAGATCATTGTCCCTCCTTACCAAAGATGAAAGAAACATATCATAGAGATCTGAGAGTTGCAGCCAACTCGTTGCCACAGTCATGTCAACCATGGCCTACATCTATGGTTCACAATTTTATCCCTCCATTTCCTTCTCTCATACTCAATCATTGAATACTCTTCCACCATGGCAGTTGTTGCATCCTCAATTTAACTCTTACCTACCTTATCCACAAGGTTGGAATGGCCCATATTATGATCATATGGCCACTCACCCTCATGCTACAACACAAGTTCGTCCTTCAATATCAACCTCACAAATTAATCATCTACATCAGCCACATCTAGTTTCTCATCAAACTCCTTGGTATCCAACACAATTTTCTGTCCAATCCACCATCCACCCTAACTATAATAAAGTAGTACAGTATGCTTACATTGCTGAACTACAAAATGTTCCTACATTTCCCTCTTGTTCTACCTCATCTACACCATTGCAAAAAGGTTGTGCTTTGTTGCAACAAATCCATATGAGGCCTGAACATGTTTTAAATCCAAGATTTACAGATGGAGTTTCTTCTAGTCCTCATAAGCAAGCAAACAAGATCAACAAGACACACATAATATTTGATGGAGAACAACCATTGGAACCAAAAGAATCATTCACATCATTAGATCCGAAACTTTTATGCACTGAGGAAGATAATTTTAATAAGGATATTCATGGTGTAACATCCATGAGCAATCAAGGAAACAAAAACTATATTAAATCTTAGTTTCAATCTGTCATCGGTCTGCAGCATCATTTCATACTTCACCAATTCTTGGCACCATCATTTCAAAGGAAGTTGATCTCTCATATCCTAGCATTTATAAAGTTATATTTTTCTGTTGGGGGTATGAGCATACTTGAGTCACTTCTTCGAAAGTGGCTCCATTGGAAATATGCATACACTTGAACAATTTTTATATTTCCAAGTATAATAGGGTAGGCTAGAATAACAGAATAAAACCATGCTTTTTTTTTTTATTTTTTTTAATTTTTTTTGAATAAGTATGCTCTATTCCTACGCCTTGTTGCGATCCGGAAGATCAGAAAGTAGAAAGATAAAGAATGTGTATGATATGTTTTCATGAATGCTTTGGAATTGTTGACTATTTGAACAAAATGCTTAAGTCATTTTTGTCATCTATTTCCCAATTTCAATTTGTCTCTATTTGTTACAAATAAAAATAAAAATATCATGAAAACAAAATTACAGTAATTAGGGAAGGTGAATGAAGGATCCACAGGAAAATGAGCCAACGATTATGGAACCCTTCAAGCTTGAACTTGGGCATGAATTTGTTAGTTGCAACACCTAGCTATGACTGATTACTCTTAGCTGTGACAATGAGCTACAACATTAGTTGTGATAGTGAGCTGCAACACTCAGCTGTGACTGTGCTATAGGTACAAATTTATGAGTTTGAGATATGTGTGTGTTGCAAATCATGATATGTATTTAGTTTTTATTGTCCATAAAAATGCACATGCTTTATTTCAACATTATGTCAATTTTTTTAAGAGTTGCAGTTGCAGCTGCAATAGACTGTGTAAGTCAATCTAGGTTCTCAATTCTTGAAATTTTTGGTATGGATGTGTGTTATATTTAAATTTACATTATTAAAAACATTCACACCTATTCCGATCACTTATGGGGGTCAAATTTCATTTATTAAATTTTTGGTGACATTTTGGCTTAAAACTTTTACTAGAACATAGTCGGGACAGTCCATTTTTGGGAGACCAAATGGACTTATTTTTAAAACCTGTTTACATATCAAGTATCCCTTTGAATCTAGTTTCCAAAAAAATTCGAATTTTTAATATTGGGTATGAAACGAAAAACTTATGGCCAAAATACTAGTAGGGTGTCAAGCAGGAAGCTTAATAACAGAGTTGGGACAGTCAAATTTTGGATGCCTTAATGGAAATATCTTGAAAAACTGTTTCAATGGTATATTCCCCTATTAATATAGTTTACAATGCAATTTGAATCACTCCATTCCAATGTCGTACACAAATTTTATGACCAAAATACCGACTGTCTATCACAAATCAACATTCCTAAAACTCTGTTTTCTAGACTGTACATTGGCTTATTTGATCCATCAATTCTTGTTGGATTCAAAACCTGTTTATAATAGAGATAAATACATGAATCTACTTTCATCTCCAATTATAATCACATCAATCCGTTATCAAACGAAAAATTTAAGCCTAAAACCGTGGCTGTTGGTCTAGTCCAGAGTTCGAAAAAAATACCTTGTCATGTAGGTTGTTACTGAGTGATTTGGAACATCTTACATAGAATTTTAAAAACCTGTTTCTAATGAAAATATACCTATGAATTTAATTTCATTTGGCTTTGGAATCATTCAAATTGGACAAGGAATGAAGAATCTATGATCAAAATACTGTTGGTGAGTCTAGATGGACATTGCTCTCCTGTAGGTATAAAATAGATTTTGCTTTGTTCATTTTTCTTTGGATTTGTTTTATAAGTAATTGCTTGTTTTTTTTTTCATAAGTGTTGGGTGAAGAGAGACCAATCATCTCTCTTCTTCCATCATCTCATGTTTTATTGCAGGCAAGTGCTAGGTTTTTGCAGGTCCTTGGAAGAAAAATGTCAATACATGCACAAGTGACTCTTGAAGACTTTTTCTCAATTTGTAAATGGATTGAGCACATTAAAAAATGGAGAGATTGATGTGCAAACCATACAGAGTCTAATCTTTCTGAAGTCAAGTCTCATTGCTACATGCCAAGAATCCTTTTTAGACACATGTCATCCAAATTGTTGCCGAAAGAAACCCCTCAAGAATCCAATTGCACTATGGTAGATTCATTCACCCTCCTCAGTTCAAAACCCTAAAAATTCATTCATGTCGAAGTCCCATTTTCCACTGTTTATGTAGTCACCATAACCGTTTTATTTTCCATCACTACTACATCATGACTTCACATATACTTTCCATTTTTGAGTTTCATGTTGGTTTTATTTTTCACTATGATTCTTCACAATCATTTATTTTATACTCGTATTGGTTGATGTGGAATTCATTAAGGTCCACCTTCCAATGGTCTTGTCCCATCGACTCCGACATATCATCTGGGATCAAGATTAGAGTTTTTATAGTTCCTTGGTATCTGCATGAATCAATGGCAGATTTCCTTGTTGTTAATCATGGGGATTCATCAATGCCTCTTAATTGACAAATATTGCAGTTGACTCGACTCCAATACATCCATTCGTACCTGTCAAGATGCACTAAGGTACTTTAGAGCTCACTGTCATCAAAGGTGAATTGCTTCACATTGGTTAACGACATACATTAATGGCCGGTAATCCAATTATTTCTTTCCATGCTTGACTTCAGCACATTCATTTGCATGGTAAGAATTGTACCTCAGTTTGTAGCAGTTGAAGATTATGTGATCTAATGGTTTTAACAATGACTTGCAGCATCATTTGTTTAGTAGTTTTGTAACTCCTTTCCATTTTCATTTCAGCATTTGATTTTCAGAATAAGAGAACGAGCTTTCTGCTTCTATGGTAGAATTTCTTCTCATCAATTGTCTCAGCAGTTAGTCTTACATGCAACCAGCACAACATCATGGATCAAATTCAGTCTCGTCCAGTTTTAGCTCTCATATACATATGTCTCAGCATCAAATCGACCTACATAGCTCCAGCATACACCATTCCATTCATGTTAACCAAGGCTTTCGTGAAGGTAAAACTTGAGGTAAAATGGCATGAGTTTTTTATTTATTAAAGATTTATGAAAATGTCATGAAGAACCACTAAGCATTAGCCATTTCCATTGTCTATATAGCATTTTATGTCCATCTATTTCCATCATTTCCCACTCAATTCTAACACTTCATCATTCATGCACATCTACTTCAAAGTCCTACCCAACATCTCACCAACCCAATTGACCAAGTATGAAAATAATCAAAGGATACCTTATTGTTGTCACACAAGAACCAACAATAGGAAGTCTTGATGCTGCCACACAAGAACCAGCAGTAAGAAACGATGCTCTCTTGCCATATAAAAATAGTGAGGAGAAATAAAGCAGCTGATACACATATTGAAAGAGAAGGATAGGCTGGGCACAAGAACCTACAACATAAAAAGTTGATGTAGAAGCCATTCCTTCTCAAGAGTATGCTATCACACAAGCATGATGGAAAACAAAGGCATGATTTGTTTGATTTGTTTGCTTTGTTCGATGGTGCACATGATGGTTCACATCTTCATAAGTCAAAATTATTGAGAGCCACATTTTATATGGTATATGGATTTTCCACCATCTTATACATATGGTATCTTTACCATATACTAATGCATACATTGGTTTTAGCCATCATGAGCATGATACATGCACAAGGGAAATCTTGTAGCATCCTTTTCAAGGTCTGATGTGAATTTTATCTCAGCGGAATGAAGGTAATGATTACTCCCAGCATTGGTAATTTGTCAAGGTTCACAAAATTTCTGAAATGAGTTTGATTGTTGTGGAATGTGCAAAAGAATGCATGGCATCTCATCCAATGAATAGTCCTATAGCATTGGCATGGCTTTAATGGTCAATAAAACACGGTTGCCTCTATTTACAAGCATAAAAGAAGTTTTCTAATGATCTAGGCATTTTTGTTTTGAAACAAACATATGCTGCCATATAATAGGGTATGAAACAAGGGTAAGTGATTTGTTCTTCCCATGCTCTAAAACGAAATTTGATCATTTTAATGCTACATTTAGTTGCTCTATTCATTCATATATCATTTCATGCTCATCATTTTAAGGATTCAGTTGGTGTGCCAATTGTTGGAGATCATTGGTAACAATAATAAGTGTTTTTCTTTCAAAATCACAAAGAGGCAATATGAAGAAATGATTACACACCTGGGTTGAAGTTGGTTTTAATAAGCATGAGTACATGATGTATCCTCAATTTGGGGGAGATGGTTGTTTACAACTAAGATGACAACTCTTCTTTTGCATGAGGACATGCAACATATTCAGTTTGGGGGAGTGGTTTTTGACATTCTTTGTGCATACTGATTTTTATTCATTTGCAGCCTGCAAAAGGGAAGAAATTGAAGTGGGCATATCTCCCAAAATTTGATCTGGGTCTTCGTGAAATTTGGTGAGTAGATGCACCAAGGAAATATGAACAATACCTCAAAGTTGCAGCCCAAACCAGTTTGTATTTTGTGAAATATTGGTTCAAGAAGTTTGGTTGCAACACACTTTTTCATGTTCATCTACAAAAAGTGCAGAATTTGATTTGAGCATATGTTTAAATTGGTAAGGTGTATTTTCATGAAACTTGGATAGGGAATGAATAACATCTAGATGAACAAACGTGGCAAGTTTCAGTGCAATCCAGTGTACGGTTTTTTATAAAATGACCATCATCACCTATAGAAAATTCACATTTTTCTCGAAATTCGTGATATGGGTTTGTCTAATTTTTGGTGTGGAGATGCATTAGAATGGTAGTTAATTTCTTGAAAACTTTCAACCCAACCCAGTTTGTATTCTGTGAAATATTGGTCCGAGAAGTTCAGTTGCAACATATTTTTATTTATGTTCATCTACAAAAGTGCAGAAATTGAAATGGGCATATCTTTCAATGGGTAAGTTAAATTTTCATGATTTTTGGACAGGAAGTATATAATACCAAGATTAACAAGCCTAACAATTTTTATCCCAATCCAATGTATGGTTTTTTAGAAAATGGTTATAATCACCTACAGCCAATTTACATTTTTCTCGAAATCTATGATATGGGTTTCGCTAATTTTTGGTGTGTAGGTGCATTGGACTAACATAAACCTACTTGAAAAATTTCAACCGAACCCAACTCATCGATTGGGAGAAAATTACTTCAGAAATTTTTTTGTTCAAAAGGTTACAACACCGTAAAATATGGTCATTTTCCCGTTTCATTCAGCTGCAACTCCGTTTTTCGTTCCGTTTTGTTCAGATGCGACTCCGTCTTCCATTCTGTTCAGCTGTGACCCTGTTTTTCGTTCTATTCATCTGTTCAGCTGCAACTCCGTTTTCTGTTCTGTTCAGCTGCGACTCCGCCAAATTTGCTGCTAAATTTAGTGCTATTTGAGCTGTGACTCTGCCAAAATGTTCGCTAAAACCTTCACCAAATTCTCTGCTAAAAATAAAAAATAAAAAATAAAAATAAAAATAAGCTGTGACTCCGCCAAATTTCTGTTAAATCCTCCGTTAAGTGACTCTGCCAATTTATGTTAAACTCTCCATTTCTTTTGGCTGCAACTATGTGAATGGTAAAATGAAGGAACAAGTGAATGAGTTCTTCTAGTTGGATGCTACATAGGTATTGGGTTGTATGAGGATATGCAACAAATTCAGTTTGGGGGAGATGTTGGGCCCTGGAATTGTCCATTTTTCCATCATTTTTCGATATATCTTTCATCCATTTTCTTACCATTATCGTCCATTTATCATTCCATTTTCCATCTATTTGTTGTAACTGTGCATAAAACAACATACTACTTCCATTGATGTTTTAAGTGGTTAATAATGATTATTTTCCTTTATCTTTGATGAATTGAAGACTATTATGTATAATTTTACTAATGATGGTTTGTGGAGTGATTTGTCACGTACAGGATGCTCATAGCCAGCTGTTACAGCCTTAATTGAAAATGCATGCCACATAAGAACACCTTGATTCGCGTCTTGATTTGCAGAAAGCTAAAAACGAATATAAAAAATCTGAGACATGGGTTTTGTGCATAACATCCTCGTTTACGATACTCATGAAGAAATGGCAAAAAAAACCAATGGTTTCGGATATACAGATGGTTCTTCGAGATGGTATTTTTCGAATTTGGTGTTGTGGCCAGTTCCAAATTTGCCAGCAATTACGGCCGTGTTTTACCTGTTACAGATCACAAGTTGAGGGTTCAGTTCTTCATTTATATGAGATAAGTTTGTGTATAAATATGTAATCAATCTCATTGGATTGGAGGGGAGGAAGAGAAGAAAAGATGAAACAATGTTATGATGTAGGATTTGATCCAGATCTATTGTAATCATTCATTATGATAATACATGCTGGTAGTTTCTTAATTCTGTATTTATAGACTTCCATTGTGGAGATCCAGCTCTGCTCAGTGGAGGAAGGGCCCTCTTCCCTGAGCAGATGCTGGTAGTGTTGATTGTAGGTGTGTTATTGTTTAGATTTGCTTATTATTTTGTTCATGCTTGCATTCATTAAGCTTATCATAGTTGTATTCTTTCATTCATTAGATTTATCATAGTCGTTGTGTTGTTAATTCATTTGATGGATTGTTGGCCAACATAACATTTCTTTTAGATGTATGAAATTAGATCTTGTTTCACTATAATTGATTTTGTTGAAGTGTCATTAGATTTACAGTGTGATTTTATGAATAGGCTCAGGTTTGATTTCTTTTCAAGTAGGTGTGATCTAGTCTACAAACAGTTTCGATTGCATACCAATAGATAACGGTGTCAGGTAGAAATTGTACTTACGTAGATCTTGCACAATAGCTTTGAAATAAAAGACTTCATTGGGTTGATAATTTATGTTTAGGACTCTACATGTTAAGTTTTAATTAACTAGCGTATAGTGGGTCCAACAATTCCCGTGGAAATTCTTACCAGGAAAATTTCTGGTGTTATTATTTTTAGAATTTCGATTAGGTACAAACTCTTTCTTCTTCTGTTCAAATTTATTATTCCTTTTGGTCTTCCAGTTGGCCATACTCTCATTTTTACGATTCTGTTCATAACAGAAATTCACTTTTCTCATTTCTTCTTCTAATGTTTTCGGATTGTCATACTCAATCATGTCCTTTATATGATAAGATAGATAGCTGAGAAACCATTGTACCTTAGGTTTCTCGTCCACAATATATGGCACATACCTGAGCAGAATTAGAAATCTACTATTTAGTTCTTTCATATTCATTGTACCCAGTTTTAACTCGTAGAATTCCTTATCCCATTCCTCATAGTACTGTTCAGATAAAAATTTCTTTTTGAAATATTTCTTGAATGTACTCCAATTTATGTTTTTCTCCCTTATACCTTTTACTTTTTTTAAGTCCTGCCACCATATATCATCTTTTCCCATAAGATTTTAAATATCCATCATGCCCTTCAGTTGATTAGAGTAGTTATAAATTTGGAAGTATTTCTTCATCCCGGACAGTTAGGATTCTGCTTCTTCCCCCTTCTGAGTTTCTCCATTAAATGTTGGTGGCTTGATCTTCTTGAAATCCCCAGAGATTTCTTCATAAGGTTTATATTTTCTTTTCCTAGTATGGTGGTTATCTTCACTATTGTCACTGGTATAATGAGAATTTTGTTTATGTAAATCACCATATACTTCGGAAGATGAGCTACTTTCATTTTTAACTTATTTAGTCTTTTTATCTTTATGTTGATAACCTATATCTTCAGACTCAGTTCTTTTACTGTCTCCCTCAGTATGAAATATTTCTATTAAGATCTGATTTAGCTCCTCTTGAGCTCTCAGAATCCTCTCATTTTCTTTCTTAACTGATTCCATATCGGATTTTAACTCTTTAACTATTTGTAATAGTTCGGAAAAATTATTAGTTATATATTCTTGTATAGGTTCTTTTAAAGATGATTTCATTCAGTGTAAGGAGATTCCTCATCCGCATATTCTTCCAATCTATCCATACCTGTCATTAACTCAGAAACAAAATTCTCTGGGTGTATCATTCAAAGAAAACAACATCATCATATTTATTTAAATTTACTATTCTGCATAAGCAAGTTGAGCTACATTCAGGCCTAGTGTTTGAACCTTGTGCTCCTATACTACATGTAAAATCCCAAAAATTCGTAAAAATTTAAAAATTTTCAAGTGACATAAAATGTCTATAGTCGTAGCTAAGTACCTGCTAAAGGTTAGCAGAAAATGAAACAGTTTATAAAAGAACATGGAATTGTTTATTTAAAAGAACCTGTCATTAAAGAGAATTTGAGGTCAAAAATGGGCCTCCTAAGAGATGTACTACAAAAATATAAGATATATTAGAATATTATGAGTTAGGGGTTTTATGGGGTAGGTAAATATGACAACTCACCTCCTACACTATTTTTTATGCACAATATAAATAACCATCGTTGAGTTACTTTTCTAAATTGACTATAAAAAAATTTAATTAAAATAACTCTACAATGATGTGACTAAGATTCATTGTAAATTCCCCCAAAAATTATTGTCCTTTAGCATTTATTTGTCTTGAACTTGTAAATGAAATTAAAGAAAAAAATTTATTTTTAAGAGTTATTCTTTTAATTTATGTTGACTTTTTATATTTAGTACATTCCTCATCAATTTAATTCTAATGTGATTTAATTGAGATTTATATACATGTAAAATTTTAACAATATTATTATAATATTTATTGCATTATTAGAATAAATTAATATCAAAATCATAATTTTTTTATATATTCATTGTATTGTAAATGAATGTTATAGTTAAATCTCTTATAGAAAATAATATAAGACTTAATTTATTCTTAAATAAATTATTAAATTTTTTTTTATACATTATGAAAATATGTCATAGTAGTATATAAGATTTTAATGTATATTGTTTTTAGCAATAAAAAAGTTATGTATATTTTTTTTTTGCAATAAAAAAGTTACGAATAAATAATATATCCTATTAACTGAATAAGTCAACACTTGTGTATAAATTCTTTTAATTTATTAGTTGATTTTAATGTAAATTAATTTTTAGCAATAAAAAAGTTGTGAATAAATAATATATCATATTAACTTAATAAGTGAATGGTGGTGCATAAATTCTTTTAATTTATTAGTTGAAGCATAAATTATTCTAATATTTTTTTATAAATGAAAATAAATTATTAAAAAATATTTATACATTTTGAAAATATTTTTATAATATAAATACTTATCTAAGAAAATTATTTCTACTCCTTGCAACTAAAAAAATTATAAATACAAAATATATATGTAAAAAATCAATATTACTAATTTGTTAAAAAAATGCGTCATAATATAATTTTACACATTATGTTATAATTTCAAATTAAATATAAATGTCTTAATTAATTTTATTAATTTTTTAATCATTAAAATTTTAAAATATTTTTATTATTAAAACTAATATGATAACATTTATTATAATTATTATCATAATGACTTTACTATTAATTAATATTTAATAGGTTATAACAACATAATTTGCATATTATTCTATAAAATTAACTATTAAAAATTATATATTTTTTTGTCAATTTTTTTTTTTATAATAAAGTTAT
>LPNX010779005.1:212035-351230 GCA_001517045.1 Pseudotsuga menziesii | reverse complement strand
GGGAAGGTGAAAAGGCTGGTTCTCAACCGCCTCATTGTAATCTATAAATTAATGTTTTAGTCGTGAATAGAATATTGAATCGGGAGTTATTACCAACAAAAACAAATAGAACCTGTCAATGATAAGGTGACAACAGCTTAAGAAGGTTGTTCCTCCCAACCAACTCCTGGAGAAAGCTTAGACTGCACTTCCTGGTAGAGTACTCGGTGAAGGATATGTCTTTAAGACCTTCTGTCATGTGTCTAGTCCAATTACCTCAATAATTCAAATCTACTCACAACAGTAAGAACTTCATCCTAATAGCTACAATAAGTTCAATCTCAGCACTTAACCCCTAAAACTCACTTCAGTAATCCCCTCCATCGAAATTCTCATGAGTAAATTCATTCACTATGAATGATCACCTCTCCGAAATGAGCAGCATCAGTTGTCTTCAATGGAAAATTTTATAGAAATGCCTAGGTCTTTTGGGTCACTTTTCATTTAATGAGCCACCTGCTCCAATTCCACTTTCTTGGGGAATCATGACCACAAATATAGGGAAGTTGCCACCTGCAACAGTTGGAATTAGTTTGAGGATGTCGCCACTTGTCAGTGTACTCTCCACCCAGTCTCCTCCACCAAGTGACAAGTTAACACTCTTTTAATAGCTCCCCTAAGTTGTTGTCTCATCATTTATTTATTTATAATAAAATATTCTAAATTACATTAGTTATTCTTAACCCCACTTGGCCATTAATTACAAACTTAGCATAAAATATAACACAATGTTCTTCAAATAACATTAAATTGTTTTTGCAAATTGGGGCATGTGACACACGTGGAGATTTTATATGTATATTTTGTATTTATTCTATTCGTTTAGTGAGCACACTAAAGGATGATTTTTTTGTAACTGATAGTAGATGAAGCCCAAAGGATAAGGATAACCAAAGGTCATTTTGTAAGGGTATAAGTATAGGTAGAGTAGAATAGAGAAGGGACTTTTTGCTAGCATACATGCTGAAGCTTTTTTGTAAGAGAATTGTTTTTGTTTATAATAAAAAGAACTGAAATTTCAATGGAGGAAGGACTGTATGAGACTTAAGATGTTATGTGGATTGCTGATATGAACTATTTTTGTTTGGCTTTCCGCATATTGTGAGATCGTTCTAACCTGTCGAACTATTTCTGCAATTTTATAAATGATTTCACTATTCTATTTTGAATCTTGTGCAAATGTTAAGTAATAAATGTGTTCACTTCATGAAGCTATATTTGTGTTATTTTCCTATTGTGTTTATGTATATTGAATTTATCAGCTACTTGTAGAATTCAGCACATAGAAAATACATCATATTACTCATATTAGTATTAACGTTGCTCCCTGGGGATAGTTTAAAATAGATTTAGATTAATTGTTGTTTACTTTTACTTGCATTTAATCTAGGCACTTGCATATCATCCATAAAAATATAAAATACATAAATGGTGGGTCGAGCCACAACCGGTAAATAGATTTAAAACTTTACTTTAACTCTACGGCAGTCAGGCCGCTAACTAGATGGATTCCCCATACCAAACGATAAACGATATATTTGGGAATGGTTATTGGGGAGAATCCCTGCTGTCGGTACCTGAGATTTTCCATGCATCAAAAGTTTTGGCGCTAGAAGGAGGGACGCCAATGCATGGCTGGCCAAGGAAATCCATTTGCTCAAACGTATTCCACCAATGATAACCTTGAAACTAGTTTTTCTGAAGAACTACAGAACACCTTTACCATGTCCCTTTTGAAGTAGTTGATCATTTTACGAGATACACAGGGTCGTATGCAAAAAATATTGGGGAATTGCAAACAATCCTTGAATTACCAAGAAGATGAGCTTCTAGAAGAACACCCACTTACATAGAAGATTCAGTTTTGGTAGGGAATTTGGAAGAATTGGTGAATTTTTCCTCACAAGAAATTGTACAACCACTTGATCAATTAGGGTTGGAATCCCCATATTGTTCACCTTTGCAATCACCTTGGAACTCTCCACCACAATATCCTCGTATAATCATGGCTGGAAATGCACCCCCGAAAGAAAATCAGGTCAATCCACCACCACCACAACCAGCTTGGAGGGACAGACCTCCACTCAACCTGGTTGCTTCGCTGCACGCTCTACCTCCCCATCCTGAAAATTAATTACCTAAGTTTGATCCAGGAGAAGGCATTTCTGTGGATTATCACTTATAGAGTTTTTTCTAGGCCCTAGAGGTTTTAGTGATGGAGCATGAGGATGCAGTATGCAACATGTTTCCACATAATATTAAAGCTAAAGCAACATCATGGTATTTCAGCTTACAAGCGAATTCAATCACAGACTCGGATACTTTTGAAAGATTTTTTAAAATTAAGTTTGGTCACCAAAGAACCACAACTACTCTGATGACAGAATTACTTGCTCTATGGACAAAAAAGAGAAAGTGCAAGATTTTATTCAAAGGTTTGCTGCCCATTTAAACAATTTCAGTGCTTCCATAAAACCTTCGGAAGAAACTTTGATGGTATTATTAAATTAAGTGCTTTATCTTGATATAGCAATGTTTGTTAAGAGGTCAGAAAATCCTTCGTTGCTAGAAACTTATGAAGAATCCAAGAAGGTAGAGGTTGAGCTTGAAAGTATAAACAAATAGACTAAAGACTCAGATACAATAACTTTTAGCAATAAGAAGCCTTTGTTGCTGACTACACCCAAAGAGGAACGTTCAAATGAATTAGAAAATGTGGTTAAAATGGTACAAAAGCTATCAAACAAGATCGTTGATTTAGAAAAAGATAAAAAAAGGAAGTTCATCCAGAAATCCTTTTAAATCCTTCTTTAAGACAAAAGAGGAAAGGAGTCCACCCCAACCACCCACGCACAACTCGTTTGTGTTGAATTTCACTAAAGTTGGAATGGACAATTTTTGTACTTTTCATCAACAACCTCATTCTGAGAAGAACTTCACACAGTGGATTAATTCAATGAATCCAGTTGTGAATCAAATTTTAGATGCTCAATTAACAGAACCTATGGTTGAAGAGGAAAAGACAAATAAACAAGAAGAAGCACCTGAAGAAACTGCCATGGTGTTGTGGGATTGTATGTCCACGCTAGGATTGGAGGAAGTGGAATCCACTAAGGAGATTCAGCTTTCAATTGTTAATGTTACAACTAGGAGTAAGGGGCCAATAATTTATGAGAGTTTATTACTGCCCAAGATTAAGAAGTTTCAAGAGAGTATGAAAAAGCATAACATTAATACTCAAAACCCACATATATTTGATTTAGTCACAACGAGACAAAAGGCCCCACCAGTAAGTCAACCGATGAAAGTTGTGGAAAATAAAGAAGAAAATATTAAGAAAATTCCAGTGGAATTGGATATGGGATATGACATAATAGAATATATTAAGAAAACCAAAGCAAATGTTTATTTAGTTGAAATGCGTAACCTACCACAGCAAAGGAAGAAGCTCCTGGAAGCTTTTGATCCCCAACCTAGTGGATCCCAAGGTGATGTCCCATCATATAAAGAGATAAATGAAGCCAGCATTGGAGGAAAGTCAAAGTCTCAGACTAAGCCATTTTTACTTACTTTTGAGATTTTCAACCATAACGTACACAATTGTTTAGTGGATTCTAGAGCATCCTCTAATGTCATGCCTTTGCCAATTTGTAAAAAGATAAATGGACAACCTTCTCCTTCTTCCTCTAAAATTATTCAGTTGGATAGAACAACAGTCAAGGTAGTTGGAGAAATAAAAAATGTACCGATCCAATTATCAACAGATGAAAGGGTTTGTCAGTTCATAGAAATCATGGTCGTAGACATCCCAGAAGCCTATGGTTTGATACTAAGGAGGGATTGGTATGTAAAACTTGATGGTTACTTTGCTACAGATTGGTCACACTTATAGTTTCCCTATAAGGACCATCAGAATCAGATGAAAGTGCTAAGGGAACCACATATGAAGCATAATGTGACACAGCTGGAAGAGAAAAATGTTCCTATGAACTTATCACATCCAGTTTTGGGTAACTGTTTTTTAGAGCTTCAATCGGGAAACTGTCAAGCAGAAGAGGCCAGCAGTGAGTCAGATGAACAGTCCGATCTCCTTTAGTTTTCGCGGACTGATAACATTGATTGTAACATAGTTAATTTATTTTATGTTTTAGAAAGTAAAACTAGTGCTGTAGAATTAGAATATTAGTTTTGGTTATTATATTTTGATGGTTTGAAAACTCAAGAAGGATCAGGGTTCAGTTGTGTCCTAAATGAGCCAGAAAATAATAAGCATTTTTTATCTTGTAGATTAGAATTTGAATGTACTAATAAAACGGTCGAATACAAAGCATTGATCCAAGGATTGAAAAAGGAAATTGCATTTAAAGTCATAAATCTAAAAGTTTTTGGGGATTCTGAAATAATTGTCAAACAAGTTCGCAATACAATTCATTGTCTATCTCCTCATTTCAAAGGATGCCAAAAAGAAGTTTAGGAACTCATAACGAATTTTGATGCTTTTAATATCAATTATATTCCTAGACTAAAAAATGTAGCAGTTCATTTATTAGCTACTTATGCTACAAGATTGGTGCCTACTAATAACAAATGATCAACTGAATTGATTTCAGGCCATATGTACCTGACAATGTCACCAATTTGCGAGTATTCGACGATGACCAACAGATTTTGGAATTTTTAACAAATGAGGAGACTTTTATAGATTCAGTGATTGATGACAAAGAACATCAAGCTAATATTCAAAATGGTAATTTTATACCTAAAGGGGTCAGAACATTGGAGGGAATGTTTGATTTGAATAAAAAATAAGGAATCCATCCAATGTCAAAACACATAGTTCATCGATGCAGTATGAGATGATCAATCTAGGGACAAAAGTTGAACCCAAGTATGTAAACTTGGGGAAATGTCGTTCAGTGGGTGAAAGAAGCAAGTACATCAATTTATTTCAGCAATATAAAGATGTCTTTGCTTGGACTTATGATGATCTGAAGGCCTATGACACCCGCATCATCCAACATGTTATTCCTATTAAATCAGGTGTGAAACCTTTCTAGCAACCACCAAGGAAGATGCATCCCAAACTGGAAGCCCTAATTCAAAGTGAAGTGAAAAAATTACTTGATGCAAAGATTATTTTCAGATTCAGACACTTAGAATGGGTGGCGAGTTTGGTACCGGTAAGGAAAAAATCTGGGGAAATAAGATTATCTGTGGATTTCAGAAATTTGAACCGTGCCTCAGACAAACACAATTATTCAGTCCCTCCGATGGAGCAGATTTTGTAGATGGTTTCAAACTCTAAGTTGTTCTCCTTATTGGATGGGTTTTCAGGCTACAACCAAGTATTGGTAGCAGAACAAGATAGGCTTAAAACCACGTTCTGTACAAAGTGGGGAACCTTTTCGTATAAGAGAATGCCCTTTGGATTAATTAATGTTGGAGCCACCTTCCAAAGGTTCATGGACATAGATTTTTGGGGATTGATAGGCCACAGTATGGTGGTCTACCTAGACGACCTAACATTGTTTTCCAAGAAAAGGGAAGATCATCTATTCCATTGAAAACAAAATTTTGAGCGCTCTCAGAAATATGGTATTTTTTTTAATTCTAAGAAATGTGTTTTCACAGTGTTAGAAGGAAATCTATTAGATCACATCATTTATAAAAGGGGAATATCCATAGACCCAGAAAGGATTGAAGCTATAACACAAATCCCCTTACCCCACAATAAGAAAGGCATGCAATCTTTCATGGGGACTATTAATTTTGTGCGAAGGTTTGTGCCTGATTTTGCACAAATAGTCAAAACTTTGCAGTAGATGGTTAAGCAAAGTGTACAATTTAAATGGACTTACATAGAGAAGAATGCATTTAATAAGATCAAAATAGCAATATCACATGCACCTTCACTTAGAAGTCCTGACTTTGATAAAGATTTTATCTTATACACTTTTGCTTCCAATAATTCACTCGCAGCAGTGCTGATACAAAAGAAGGAAATGGAAGATGAATTCCCTATATCATTTATGATCACTAGGCTGCAAGGTGCTAAATTGAAATACCCTGCCATTGAAAAACAAGCTTATGTGATATTTAAATCAGTAAAGCAATTCAGGCCATACATCCTTAAAAACCGAACCAAAGTAGTTGTTCCTCACCCAACAGTCCAAAGCCTCTTTGTGCAAAAAGAATTCTCTGAAAGAAGAGGAAATTGGTTTACATCTTTACAAGAATATGATCTAGAGTTTAAGCCAGCAACCATTATTAAAGGACAAGGACTTTGCAAGCTAATGGCTGAAAGTCAAAATAGTGAAGAAGGTGATTGGGAGAATGAGTCCAAATTACATATGATTGACATGTGTCCCATTTTTATAGCTTCAGAATCATGGTACCGAGATTTGATACATTATCTCCAGCAAGTGTATTTACTAGAACACTGGAGTTCCAAACAAAGAAGAGCACTTCGTTTGAAATCAGCATCCTATCAAATAATTGATGGAGATCTTTTTAGAAAGAACTATGACGGAGTATTTCTGAGATGCTTGGAACATAAAGATGTAATTAAAGTTGTCAAGGAATTACATCATGGCCCTTCTGGAGGACATTATTTAGGAGACACCAATGGTCACAAGATCTTGAGGGCTGGATGCTATTGGCCAACCTTGTTTAAGGATGCACATGCTTATGTAAGGAAATGTGGTACATGCCAAAGAAAGGGAAGGATACCTGTGAACGCGGCTGGACCGTTACAACCAGTCATTGTTTTGGAGCCATTTGAACACTGGGGAATCGACATTATCGAAGAAATAAATCCTAATTCTTCATTACAACACAAGTACATCCTGATACCCACCAACTACTTAACCAGATGGGTGGAAGCAATTNAATTTGAGGTCTAAAATGGGCCTCCTAAGGAAAATAATAAAATAATAGTTAAAATAATAAAATAATAGTTATTAATTTTGGAGGAAGAATGAAAAAAACAAATTTTTGTGTTCGTATTTTCGACATATCTCCCTGTGTGTTTACTCAAATTCTGAGTGGGAGACATCATCATCACGTTTTTTCAGGTATTTCTTGTTTTTAGGGTAGCAAGGTCCATCAAAATTATGCAGTGTGGGTACTCGTTGGATGCAGAATTAAATTCCACATCCAACGAGCTCTCTCGCTCAGAATTTGAGTAAAAACACAGGACGATATGCCGAAAATACGAACAAAAAAAGTAGTTTTCTTTTATGACAAATATGCTAATTCAACCATTATGGTTGACTCATTTTATTGAAATTCTATTGGTTCTTGAATTCAACTCACAAAATTTATTGTTGGCATGTTTTCTTATAAGGCCCATTTTAGACCCCAAATTTCCTCTAATGCGGTACAGAAAGTAAACAAAGATGCAGTAATAGATTTCTTACAAGAACATATTATGACCATGTTTCGGGTTCCAATTTCCCTGGTTTTTTATAATGCATCTTATTTTTCATCAATTAAACTTACTGAATTTTCTAATGAGAAATGAATGAAATTGCATTATTCGGCTAATTATTATCCACAAGGTAACGGATTAGCTGAATCGACTAATAAGAATCTCATTAGAATTTTAAAGAAAACTGTTATAGAAAACCAGAGAAGTTGGCATGTAGCTCTTTCAAAAGCATTATGGTCTGATAGGGTCACACCCAAGAATTATTTAGGTGTGTCACCTTACACTTTAGTTTATGGAAAGGAAGCTATTCTACCACCAAACATCTTTCTCCCATCTTCTCAATTAGCCGAAGCATCGAGAGGGTCAAGTAGTGAAGTTTTACATGACATAATCAATACCTTGCTGAAGTTAGAAGAGTTTAGGCTCAAAGCCAAATAGAGATTTAAGCATCAGCAGGAGATTGTAAAGAATTGGTTTGAAGAACGTAATTCTTGAAATAAAAGTTTCGAAGTTGGATATTTGTTTCTCAAGTGGGATCACCCGCATGACGAGAAGGGAAAGCATACTAAGTTTCAACATCTCTGGGTTGGCCCATTTTAGATTGCAGAAAAGTTAGGTCCCTCAACATATAAGTTACAGGATTTACAGGGGTGGGAAGAGAATCTGTCTGTTAATGGTTTGGTTCTCAAACCTTACTTTACTTAATGCCTTTGAGTTCTTTTGCGCATAAATAAATTTTGTGCTTGCTTTGGTTTTATTATATTTCTGTCTTTCTTTCTTTTGATTTGATTTCTTTGCATTTGATTCAATTTTGCTTTGCTTTAGTTGAGTTCATTTCAAATAAGCCAACACAATTTTTGGTTCTTTGGGGACATTAGAATATGGACAGACTGCAAATATTTAAACCCAAGAATGGCTCATTTGATTTACCTCTATCAAATATATCATGACAAAATTATTTAATCTGATAGATCACTTAAAGGAAGTTATTTTAAGAACACATTGAAGTTCTGTGTTTAAACCCTGTTAAATAATTGAGGTAGGATGAGTCTAGAATGTTATTTTGGGGCTCCATCCACTTCACATTAATATATGTCTTAGGAAGTTTGCAGCAATGGATCCATGGAAAGGAAGCAGGATGGATAGTGTATGGTATTTAAAATGATCCCATGCCACATATCAAAGCCAAAAGGTTTAAGAGAGTCAAAATTTCCCAGAAAGAAAGTATGTATCAAAAGATATACTGAAAAAAATTAGTAAGATAATGGGATTGCTCAGAGGTTCTTCTCCGTCCGTGAGCTGAAAACAAATTATCACACACACAAAAGGACACCATGGATGGAAGAACCTAAATCAAGTTTCAAATGAAACAAGAAGCAATCCAGGAAGACTCAAAAGGAAAAATTCCAAAAGCATCAAAACAATGCAAAAGGCATGGGAGTGAGGAACAAACGAATAAGCCTGTCCACGCTCTATTACGATCCTATTGTGTCTTAGCCAAAAGTAACCGAATGCAGAGGTAAATGAAACCCATATTTTGGCCTCAGAAGAGTTATCAGGTTTTTGAAAACCTGGTTACCCTACCTTATTGAACTGCAATCAATGTTAAGTTCTAAATCTTACATTCCTAGAAGAGTCTGGACATCTTAAACAAATATTGAAGAGAATTTGGATGAGCTGGTCTAACAGAATGCTATAAAGTGGTTTTTGGTTTCAAAAGTTATTTTTTCTAGAGATCTATGTTCACCAACTAGTCGCAAATTGTTGCTGCTGCAACTATTACCCCAAAAAAATTTGCATTTTTTAGGGCCCCCTTTAATTTTTTTAGCTTTTTGTTACTTACACATTTTTACCCTTTGAAATCTGTCATCCATGTTTTGGTTTGAACCTGAGTAGGTTAAAAAAAGTTGGTTTTTTCACTAAGTGGGAAATATTTTTTGACCCGCTATAGCGGCTGAATTTCAACGATTGATCTAATGTAGCGGATGATTTGCAAGGTTTGATTCGCAATAGGGGATGGGTTTCGATATTTTTATATGATGTAGCGAATGGGTTTTGTGGTTTGAATAGGTACAGCGAGTGTATTTTATTTTTGTATCCTCCACAAGGAATTTTTTCACGAGCGCTTTGTTGGCTTATTTTTATCCGATACTTCGGAAGACTTATTGATTTTTCCCTGACACAGCGGAAGCTTCACACTTTTCTCATCAGAGATTTTTCGATTGGTTTTGATCTGATACATCGGAAGCTTCTTGAGGTTTTTGCCGACACAGTGGATGGTTTTCCATTTTTTATTATAGAAAAATTTTCTAATTCCTTTCGATCCGCTACGTCGGATATTTGTCTAATATCTTACTGCAACGACGGAAAATTTTTCGCCTTCCCCGCCCGATTTTTACCATTGTTTCTTTCCATTGTGTCGGCCCACTACGGTAGGAAAAATCTTAATCTTTGTGCCGCCACAGCAGATGTATTTTGAGTTTTCACTCGATGATATTTTTGTCAATGCCGCGATTTACTTTGCAGATGGTTTTCGAGTTTTTGCTGCAACTTACGGCGGGGTTTTTCTTTTATAGCCGGTCTCCTCCATCGGGTGGTTTAGCTAGAGACCAGCCAATAGTAGTGGAAAAGTCATGAACTTTGAGCCATCGTTGTCGGGTTTTTTCCCATCTTTTCTGTCGATTTGGTTCTCCAATGCACTGTATTCTTGGTGCCAAAATGACAATTGTTTTGCACACGTTTGGTGTAAATGTTTAACCAACCACATTAAACACTCTTCCCTTTGTTTTCATATATATAGCCATTTGGGGTTATTGTCAAAGTTATCTTTAGACTGTGGGAGTTAGGAGTTGGTATAATTTATGGTTTTTTCCCATTCTGGACACCGTTTACCCACATTGGACATCCGTTACGTCTTGGGAGATTGCCATATGGAGCTCACATGGTCGTTAGGCACTCCATCTACTGAAGTCTTGAAGCTTAGCCTACTAGGTAGCATCTGATCCTTTTGCATTTATTTTTATTGGTAGGTGTTTAGGTTATGACTTGTCATGTTTTGATTAGGTAGTGTGTCTAAGTTTCGTTCGAGTTAGGGTTTGTCGCATTGATATTTATTTTTAAAAGAGCTTTCTCCTCAACTCTCGTATTGTTTGCATCTGCCTACCTCTTGACCTAGCTTGCTCATATTTTATTTTATACCAGCTCTTGAGTCGTTCCTTGCCGTTTATTTTTCGGCCATGATTTTCTCACAAAACGGGTGCATGTAGATCAGTCCAAGAAGGTCCGGATTTTTCGTCGTCCATTTCTTACATTTCTTACCTGATACTTGTTCATATGTATTTATAGGGGTTTGCATGTTTTAAGCCACGAAATCCATGTGTATTTGTGGTTTGCAACTTTGTATCCTCATCGGAAATATTGGCATTGGTGGGTGACGCCATGGTATCGTTTTTTTCTCCTCTAGTTTGTAACCCCGCGGGTCGTAAGTCTCATAAAAGAAATCCTTCCCAGTTGTGAAATTTTGTTTTGGTTGAATTCTCGGTTTAGGTTTTAA
Source organism: Pseudotsuga menziesii (assembly GCA_001517045.1). NCBI lineage: Eukaryota > Viridiplantae > Streptophyta > Pinopsida > Pinales > Pinaceae > Pseudotsuga > Pseudotsuga menziesii. Next base: position 340,209 of record LPNX010779005.1, on the reverse strand, counting down.
AATGAGAACGTAGAAGCCGCATATAGAGCTAGCAAGGGAGCTATGTTTTTTTACCAATCCGCATCCTTCTTTAGGTTCATTTTTTATGATATGTGAACTTATGGTGTGATTTTGGTTCCAATGGGTGAAGAAAATATGGTAAAGAGCATACTAGTCAAGCTTGTTCTCCTAAGAGAAGTAATGGTTTCCTTATACATTTAAGATTTTGCAGGGTTGTTTTATTTATGATATATATGATGCATGCGGTTTCTTACTAAGGGATGCTCAGACATTTTGTTGTTTACTGTAGGTTCAGTTTGTGCCAGACACCATGCCTAAAAAGGGAAAGATGAAAGCCAAGATTGCAGACAACGAATCTGATGTCGAGATCACATCCACACCGAGAGTAGAGATAATATATGAAGATACTAAATTTGTCACTGGGGCCGAGCCTGAATTTAAATGGGGTCAAATTTATCATATGCTCTAGGAGAAAACAATTCCAGATGCAGGTTTAGAGGATCTAAACTTGTTTAACAACATATTGAGATCAAGAATCACAAAGGTTTCTACAAGACCAGAGTTGTTTCCTTGCCCTGAGGTCATTGGATGGATTCTGTCTAAAGCTAATGCAAGGGGGATGATCCAATCCACCACCACCAAAACCATCTTGGAGGGCTAGAACGCCACTCAACCTGGCTGCTTCGCTGCATGCTCTACCTCCCAATCCTGAAAATTCATTACCTAAGTTTGATCCAGGAGTAGGAGTTTTTGTGGATGATCACTTACAAAAAAATTTCTTGGCCTTAGAGGTTTTAGTAGTGGAGCATGAGGATGTAGTATGCAGATGGTTTCCACATAATCTTAAAGCTAAAGCAGCATCATGGTATTTCAGCTTACAGGAGAATTCAATCACAGACTGGGATACTTTTGAAAGATTGTTTAAAATTAAGTTTGGTCGCCAAAGAACCATGACTACTCTGATTAAAGAATTACTTGCTTTAAGGATGGATAGAAATGTTGATGTATTTGTAACTTCAGAATGTATTCACTTGTATATCTTATGTATTATACCCCGATGTTTATTTTGAGAAGTATCTATAATGTAATTGAGTCATGTCATTCCCTGATGTTCCGATCAGGAGATTCAATAGTGTAAACAAGTCAAGTAAAGTCATTGAGGTTAACCCTCCATTGTAAGTCAGGGAAATAGTCCCCACATTTGTGTCAAGGTCAACCCTCCTTGTTGATTGGAGGGCAAAGTCCCCACAAGTTGTGGGGCACTAGGGTTATTATACTCTCCTAGAGATGTCGGCTCTAGTAAGTAATTGTTAAGTGGGGCTGACATGTTAAAGTGGGAATTAAGTGAATGAAAGAATATAAAGAGAGAGTGAGCCTCTCTATTTAACAAACACACTCACTCACTGGGGCGCATGAGTGAGAGAGGAGAATCTCTCTCAATTTTGAGAGAGAGAACAAGATGTGGAGATCATCTTTTCTGTTTTCGGGTTTTACTGTTGTCATTGGTGCTTATTCTATATATGAACAACTTGTGAGGTTTCCTCCTTTATGGTTTCCTCGAGTAAAATTCTCTGTGTCTCTTGTCTCTTGTGTTTATTGTTGTGCATGTTATTCTCTCAGATAAGATCCTAAGATAATGCTAGATCAAATGATAAAAATCTAACATGGTATCAGAGATAACCTCAGAAGAAGACATTATGCAGCTGCAGAAGCTAGGGCTTCTTAATTTTTGGGTCTCTCTCCACAATCCATAAGCAAAAGTATGCTAGGTTGACTCTCCATTGAAGAGCACATCTTTCTGTCGAAGCAAAATTCGATTCCAAACATTTTCAGTTTTTGGTGCGGGAAATTAGGGCTTCTTACAGAAGAGGAATTTTTGAGTGATCCCGGAATAGGATTGATATCCTCATAAAAATCAAATTTTAGAGACCTGGGTCAAGATTTTTGGTTGGGTGAAACTCTGGGAAAGTAAAACCCTAGTTTGACCCTGGGCCGAAAAAAATCATAAAATACTAAAACTGATAAGTTTTGGTACATTCGCTATCTCTTGGGATTGGAGAAGGATCAAGAGCTAAAACTTTCACAAGCCTAATATAAAATCCTTATTTACACTGTATCCAAATTTCAGCCTCAGATTCGCTATATTCTAGGCGATATGATCCCTCCAAGTTAGGGTTCCAACCTCTTCTAGGATTCATCCCTAAACAGGACACCTGGGGAGAATTGCTATATATCAGGCTACAAAGGTCCAACTGAAATTTCTAAATATTTTACAAAAATTGAACGGACTTTAATTTTTGTGGTAGAAGTTTCAAACCCCAAATATGAAACAGTGACACGTGTCATTCCATACAACTTCGCTATGCTGAACAGTCCGGAAACAGGTCACCTTGGGAAAACGCATATAAGTCCGAATTGGTGAAACAAATTCTGATGAAACCTATGGTTTTGGAATAGGAACAAATGAGGCAACCTCAGTATGAATTTTTAGACACATATGATTATTAATTTCAGAGATATAGCACAAACAGTATCAGGCATTTCTGTAGAAGAAATTGGAAAACTAGGGCTTCCTGTTCCGGGAGCTTCCCTCCACTGTTTTCAGAAAAGGAGTACATTGGACATATCACCTTGAAGAGATATATCTTTATATCCAATAATATCTAAAATATTCCAAGTTTTGAAAATTTTAGGGTTTCTCTGACATACCCTAGATCAACTAGCTCCGGAACCAGGATTGAAACCTCTAATCGATAAGATCTAATCTTTTGCTACTTTCATTTGAGGTTCTCATTTCAAATTGATCTATCACATTATCTTGATGATAATCTTGGTGAAGTTGAAAACTTCCAAGCATGGAAGTATATGATCTCTCTGAAGAAAATGAATTGGACACCTACATAAGTAGAGATGTTCTAGTTCCAAAAAGAGATGAGGTTAGAAGCCTTACACAAGAAGGACTTGGTCAAGGCCAAGAAGATCATTGTTGATTCAGTCATGGATCACCTTGTACCACAAGTGTCTTCCCTAAAGACACCGAAAGAGATGTTTGATTCCTTGAACAAGCTATTTGAAGGGAAGAACACAAATCGAAATATGACCTTAAGAAACCAGTTGAAGAATGTGAAGATCCAGAATGCAGAGACCATACAGTCATACTTTACAAGGGTCTCTCAAATCAAAGAACAACTTGAAGCAGTAGAAGAAAAAGTGAAGAATGCAGAAGTTGTGATAACCACCTTGAATGACCTCCCAGGATCATGGGATTCATTCATTCAAGGAATGTGTTCCAGAAGGAAGTGATTACTTTCAGAAAGACTCCGAGAAGAGCACACATAAGAAAATGCTCAACTCATAATAAGAGAAAAGAAGATGGGAGCAACTGAAGATAAACATGTCACGATTCAAAGAAGATACCTCAAACGATGAGGAATATGAAGAACTCAAGTCTTGAAGAACCTCTTATCCATCTTAGCATTTGGATAAGAAACGATGCTATGAAGAAGATGATGAAGCTGAAGGCTCAAGAAGGAGTCTACCCACGAAACAAATAAAGATAAGTATTCAATTGTCATTTCATGATATTGTTTTGTTATGCATTTGTTTATATTCAGTTGATGTATTATGAATGATAGAATGTTTGCATTAATGACAGTATACTACTAGTATGCATGTGATGGTTAAGTAGCTCATGGTGCTATACAACTCTCCATTGCTAATTATCTAGAATGAAACCTCTTTGCTGACATATTGGATTAGTGCACAATCTCAATGTTGTCCTGGTAGAGATGGAAGGCATTTAGGAACGTTTCCATGAATTATGGATGAATGTTGTATTGGCTTAAATAGCTGCATGATCATATATTCATGCATAAGAATTTGCCATTATGAATATGCCTTATGAAATGTTTCTAACCATACAAATGCATTTGACTTGTAGGAAATATCACGTACAATCACCTTCAAGCAAATAAGGATGAGACTTGTTCCGAAGAACAAGTGACGACAGTTCAAGAAAGAATCCAACATGAAGAATAATACGACGAATGCAGTGACATCATTGATGCAGAACCTTCCAGCTCTGAAGAAGTAACCAAGAAGAAAGAGAAGACTAGTTCAAGAAGAATGATGTCTAGGATGCAGTATCGATACGTGAAGGGAAGCTTATAGATCCATCATGTAGTAGATGGAAACATCGTGGGAGACAAGGCAATATTCGTAGCACAAGGCTTCTCACGAAAAGAAGGCATAGACTACGAAGAGACATTTGCATCCAGTGGGAGTTGAGACACATGATAGGTAGAATCATGTGTGAAAATGAAAGAAGGCCTTGCACGAGCTCAGAAGACACCCATGGGATAACACATACATGAGGATCTTGATGAAGACCTAAACCTTTACTACAAGGTTAAAGATGAAAGTCTATAGAGGATGACAAGCTCATAAATGGGTGCGAGAAGAACTTTTGAAAAGGTTCAAGATAGAGGATCTTGGTATCCAGTGACCCTAGATGGATACATAGATTATTAGTAGCAGAGGAAGCTACTTGTCACTTCGGTACAGAATGTTTTAGTGCATAGATTACGAAAGCCATATGGAGAATGATGCTCTGTGTCAGAGGGAGTGACTGCAGAAGATATTAAGGTTTGACATGGTACGAGAGGATGGATAGATTACTGATGACTCTAGGCCTTACTAAGAGTAAAGAGAATTCCATCCTTTGCTTCAAGGTTGAAGGCGGAACACCAGTGATGCTCCTGTTATATGTCGATGACTTGTTCCTGATAGAAAAGAGGAACTCATTAAATTTGCAAGAAGAAGACTTACTACCGAGTTCGAGATAAAGGACTTTGGGATGATGCACTATGTTCTAGGCATGGAGGTGTGGACAAGGGAAGTATGCAATAGAGATCCTGAAGAGGTTCATGATGATGGACTGCAAGGGCATGACCACACCTATGGCATCGAACCTGAAGCTATTGAGTGTTGCTACATCAGATTCGGTTGATGCCATGATGTATCATTAGATGATTTAACTGAAAAATATGAGACCAAATGTTTTCTTTGCTGTGAACACATTGAGACATGTTCACCTAATGGTTGCAAAGCATGCAATGAGGTACTGTTGGCAGCTAGCAACAACCTCTTCATTTCTTAATAATATGAAGAGAGATCAACTCTTTCTATGATATACTAATTCAAAATTATAGAAGAGCACCTTCAGAATCTTTGATTCTGAAGGTACTCTCAATCATAGGAGAATGATATGATGTTTTGGAAGTTGGTGAAACATGCTCATGAACTTGGCAATTAACAACTGTCAGTTAGTTTCATAAATTTTCATGCAATTATTTCAATCATTAAAATAAATTTATGAGACTTAAGAAATTTAAAATAGTATGCCAAGAGAAAATCAATAAAACACATCTTGTGTTTGTTTAAAACCTAGATAAGGGTAAGGTATTAATAGTCCTAAGTTCACAGAACTTAAGGTGACTTTTGAAGTTTATATTCCATGTAATACCTTATTATGATTTTTGTAAATATTATAGTTAATAAATAAGTGATTTTTATATAGGAATGTTTTACATAGGATAGTTTCATCACGTAATATCCTATCAATCTAATGTTGGATATTCCTTGATAGGATGTTTGAAAGGGTTAAAACTAAGTCTTTGTATATACACAGCATAGATATAAAATCAAGCCATGCTAACATTAGAATATGTGATTTCATCACTATATTACCTTGTATGCCACCACTTACCACGATTAAACAAGAAGAAGGCTTAATTGACTGAGTTTACGAGGGGCCATGTGTCCAGTTGATAAACGATTGTCACTTGGATCAATGAGTTGGAATAAAAATGTGGCTTGTACCTCTTGATAAATTGACAGCTATAAAAGTATGAATGCATTGTATTAACAGGGTTAAATTTTGATAGTTATTTCCAATTTACGTCGATGTACTAGTTCATTATGATTGCTATCTGTAATCAATGTTTGAAATATTGATCTGTCAATCACAAGATCTCTGGTTCGCCAATTTGGTTGGTTATCACTATTAGTCATGGCTAAAATCATGGATAAACATGCATGCATCATACTATAACATTAAGTTGCAGCACTTATCATTGCTAAGAATTCGGCTAAAAATGGCAAGTTCAGAGATCTCATATCCATCAGATGCAAAGCATGCGAAGTCTACACCTCATGTCATTCGTTTGGGTACCTATTCCCTCCTTGTTCACCTCTCCGTTCATTTCAGTTCGAAGCCAGGAGAGCGTGGAGGAAACTATGGCTCCTCTGAACCGTTATGAAATCTCTGGCTCTGAACTCATAGAGGCCGACGAGAAGGTAGATCTGCGTTTCGAAAAAAATGGGTGGGGGAAATTCTTTAGAGGTTTCGACGGCCATCATGCAGAAGTAACTAAAATGTTTGCCGTGAATTTGAAGGACAATACAGTGCAGATAGGGGGTTTTGAGTTTGTTATTAATGAAGATAAGATAGCAGCAGCTACACAGCTACCACAGGTGGGAGAACGCTGGTTTAAGGGTAGCAAGGTAAATAAGAAGAGGTGTTTCTCTCTGTTGCTGCCTTTGCCGGAGGATACCAAGCTGAAAGTAGGTGTCCCTGTTAGGTTTTTGAAGCCCGAATGGAGAGTTTACTATGAAATATTGGTAAGGTACGTGTCCTGTGATGGACGTTTCTCCCATCTGCACTATTACCATTTGATATTGCTATTAGCGGTACAAGGTTGTAAGCTCAATTTGCCATTCTATTTGTTGCAAAGCTTAAAAAATATGTCTCAGGCTGTTAGAAGTTTTAGTAATCCCGACAGAAGCCTTTTCCACCATGGGTTAATAAAATTTATATTGCAATATCAATTATCTGCAAATGGCAAGTCATGGGATAGTTTTTTAACCGACTGTCAATTGGGGCCAACGTAGTACTGGCCGAGTCCCTCCGCAGTACTGGTGGAGTCCCTCCCCACGAATTCATAAGAAATGAAAAGCCATAAAATCTGAGGTTAATAATACTTCTGAAACTGTATCAGAGGTAAAAGGGTTCGGGGAAGTCAGTATACCCATAAACGATGGGGTTACTAATAATAATGACAGGAATACAATCCCTTGCAACTCTAAAGCAGTCTTGGATCAACCCTTATCTGGTAAAAATGATAGAACCCCTGCAGAAATAGAAGCAAGATTAACCAAAAGTAAAACTGATAATGATTTTGAATGTGAAAATCTGTTTGAAACAAATAAACCTGATGAATATAGCAGAGAATCTATGCGTAGATTAGATCATCTCACTCATATTTGTTGTGATAAGGAAGGGTTTGGTTTTGAAAACCTATCGTTTTCAAGAAGGGTTACGAGGAGCATGTACAGTACCCATACGATTTCGGGTCCTATAGTTAATCAACAGGCTTCTCAGCCTGCAGTCATCGATATTGAAGATGGCATCCCGTCATCTATCCCTGATACAATTATTGTAAATAATCCTACTTTCGTACAGGGTAATGATGCAAAATCAGGCAAGGCCGAGGTTACTCAACCAGGTATAGACACAGGTATTGCAGACACTAAACCATCGTCTAGTCAGTATATTGACAGCCCTATTTCTCCTCAGGTAACCAATGAAGATGAGACTCTGCAGCATGTACTAGATAATGCATACCAGGATAAAATTACGGAGTTAAAGGGTAAACTCAAGCATTGTCTATCCAATACAGCGTTGTTAGAAGAGGAAAATAAAACATTTAGAGAAGAGTTACTGGATTGGATCTGCATATGGAAAGAAGTAAGCGCTAAAAAGAATCATTATAAAAAATCAAAGAAGTCAATAATAAGTACAAACCAACACCTACTTGAAAGAATTGAAAAACAAAATGTAAAGATTGTCAGTTAAAGGCTAAGTTGACTGAAGCACGAAGAGTTATCTCTCTTCAAAATAGAACATGAAGGTTATTCTCATTTTCCTGGATCGTATTTGCTGTTAAAACAGGTAATGACATGTTTTGTAATACATGCCTGTAAAATCGCAGATTTTGCAGGCATGCATTAAAAATCTTAGTTTATTCTGTTAAATTTATTATAAACAACTTTAATGAGATTCTTCGTTGGTTGAATGCAGGTGGGTTTATCATCATTCTTCTACAGAATTTCAGGACGTGGTTAATACGTTGGCATGGAGATGTGGTTGTTTTTTACGAGCTGGAGTTTCAACAATGGACAAGAATCTTCTAAAATACATGGACGCAGGATAGTCCTTTTCTGTTTATAGTGACAGGTGTGATATAAGAGATTAGATTCTCTTTTTAGTTAGATGAACCCTATAATGTTGCATGCAACATTAATAGGGAAAACCGAATCGTAGTGTTATAAAAGGTATAGATTTCTATGAACAAAGTATGGAGTGTTGGAAGAAAACGTACTAGAATTATATTTTGTTGCTGGTGTTTTTCATTCCTGAAGTTTGAACCTTTGGATGTGAATACTACTGGACATCTACAGACTGATACCATTACTGGTATTTTTGTTTTTAGATATATTATATTATATTTCAGACTTATTTCTTTCTTAATATTAACTCAGTGTGCTTTGATATACTGATGTTTAATTATATTTTTCACTTTATCAGCTCAAGATAGTATTTTGAATGAACGTCTCATTATGATTATGTTTATTAGTATTTTTACTATAAACTTAACCTATAATGATATACTCTTCTGTCTGTTTAAAATTTCATTTGTATGTTGACAGTGATTTTATAATAGACATTATCTTAAATTCAAATAGCTATGTTGGTAATTAATTATTAATCAATTTCAGAAAGTTAAAATTAATTGTTTATTTGCAGTTATTTTTCAGTTATGTTGTCATATAACAGAGTGACTTATTATTCATGATTTAAATGTGTCTATTTGAATTATGCTTTAGTCTTTCTGTTCATCTTTTACTGATTAATAGTTAATATAATCTTTAAATATGCTCTCAGCTGAGATAGGACATGTATCTAATAGTTTTAATTAGATTTTATTTTAGTATATTCAGATTAACAGCTGTTAAATCAAGTTATAGGATTTTAGTACTTTTATCAGAAAACTCTTTTAAAATTGAAGTCTTTCCTTAAGAAAGCAAATATTAGATCATTGAGATAGTTAGAGTCAATTATAGAATTTATTTAAGTAGAATAGGTTAGATTTTGCTGATTTTATTTTTCTCCTTAAGAGATAAATCAGCTGGTAGCAGGACCACAACCTGCGAGGTTTTGTTAATTCAAACACACCGGACGCTGCTTTAAGCTGATTGTGTGGACAAAACCTCCTTATTGGCCTAGTTCAGAAAAACAGGCCAACAAATGGCGCTAGAAGGAGGGCCTGTCAATGAGTAATGGCAGGTGGAACTAATGAAACATTTCCAACCAGCCAACAACCCTTAGAAGTCAGTAGATCACCAATTTTAGAAACTGTTAGGAATATCCTTGAGCGTGATCTTGTCACCTCTCCCTTTACTCCCACACAAAGTTCTCACACTTTAGAAGAATCAAGACATATTCTTACTAGAGCATACGCTAATCAGCTTGGTATTTCTCCAATAGATTATGGTCTACCTAGACAGCAGCGACATAATCCACAATTGGCCATAGTTGCACAAGATTTGGAGATAACTGGTAGTACTCCCCACCATCAGGTTGAAATACATCAAAGGCAGATTACTCAAACAAAATACTTCTAGAAGACTAATTGTAGGAGGCAGTTCTGATCATCCACCTTCTCCTCCTGAATCACCACCTGATAGTCCAAGACCTTCCAATTCAGGAAGTTCTTCAAGTTCTGATGGAAGTCTAATGGCAGGAAATGTACCTGTGGGAGGAGGAGGCAATCCTCCACCTAACCCACCAAATACACAACTCCCTTGGCTAAGGACAGCTGCTGTAGCAGTCCCTAGGATACAGCATCCCCTGCCTAAACACTCAGATAAACTCCTCCCTAAGTTTAACCCAGATAACAAAGAACCTGCAGAGGTACATGTTGACAAATTCATGTTGGCTGTTCAAACTTTGAACGTTCAGCATGAAGATGTAGTTTGTCGATTGTTCCCTCTAACGTTTGAAGGAAGAGCTTCTACCTGGTACTTTTCATTAGTACAAGGATCAATCACAAATTGGGGGGAATTTAATAAACCCTTTCTAGATAAATTCGGGGAAGATAAAACACCTGCCCTATTAGCCCTAGAGTTGTCTAGGATTAAAATGGAGCCTAAAGAAAGAATCAAATATTTCAATCAAAGGTTTCTAACATTAAAAAACAAAATTCCAATTGCTTCTCAACCTGCGGAAGACATAATTATTGAGAATTATACGTCAGCCTTACCTAAGTATTCCGGGATGTTTGTAAAGAGAGCTGGAAAAACAACACTAATAGAAACTTTTGAGGAAGCCATTAAAGTAGAAAAGGATTCCATGTCCTATGAACAAGATAGAAGTGGGAAATCTGATTCTTTTCCTCATGGGAAGACTGAAAAACCCAATTCAGATAAAGACAAAGCATTCAATATAGAGCAGCTACAAAATGCTATTCGAACATTAACCAATGAAGTTATAGGGTTAAAGAAAAATAATTCTGAAGCTTCTCCTTCTAGGGGTTATTTCAAAAATCAATTTAGACAAAACCCGAATGCAAATAATAAGAATACACCCCTTGACATAGCTGCTAATGAAGAAATTTTTAATACAATTCGAGCTGTCCTATCGTTGTCTGAGTCTCCTTCTAGTCAAGTGATGAATGAAAATGAAGAAGAAGAGGAATCAGAACATGATGAAGAATCAGAAGAACCTCAACAAGTTAACGGCCATTTTTGGGATAGTCTCGTGAAAGGACATGAGAGCAGAAGTCCACCTACAGGACAGCATGCATATAATACTCGTAGTAAATCATTTGCAAACACTCCCGGTGCTTCAAGTTCTACTACAAATAACGACAACAATAACTCACAACCAAATAAACAAGCTCAGTCCAGTAAGCAGACTCAATCAAACAAAAATACTCAAACCCTTCAAAATGCTCCCAAATTAGATTTACAATATGATATCATTGAATATTTAAAGAAGACTCGTGCAAAAATCAATATGTACGATCTTCTTCAAATCTACCCAATGCCTAATAGTCATGTTATAAATCTCGCAGTAAGTTCAATTGTTCCTAATACAAAACAAAATGTTGCTGCAAACAGTTCTGTTAATGATCCAACAGCAACTGAAAAAGGGAAAGCAACGGCTGACAAAGCTTCGCTGATAGGTAAGAATTCTAAATCAACTACACCTCCATTCTTACTTACCTTTGAAATTTTCAATAGGAATGTTCATAACTGCATGGTAGACTCCGGAGCATCCTCCAATGTGATGCCTTTATCAGTATGCAAAAAATTGAATGGGAAATTTGTCCCATCAAATTCTCAAATAACTCAGTTGGATAGGACAAATGTAAAGGTTGTATGAGAAATGAAAGATGTCTTAGTCAGGATTGCTTGCAACCCTTCGGTTTATCAGATTATAGATATTGTGGTTGCTGATATTCCAGATGCATATGGGTTGTTCTTAAGTAGGGATTGGTCCCAACAGCTGAACAGTTTCTTTACCACTGATTGGTCAACATTGTGGTTACCTAAGAACGGAAAGTCAAATCAAATTAAGATAAATAGAGAAAGGTATATGAAACATACTGTCACAGAACTGCATGATCCTAGTGAACCTATTTTATTTTCAGATTGTATTATGGGGAATTACATGTATGAATTAGGATTTGGTAATTTTAAATCTGAAAATTCTGCCTTATCTGAAAATAAACAGCAATCTGAAATTTGTAATGTGACATATGTTTCTCCTAACTGTTCACTCAAGGAAACCATCAATGATGTAGATAATGTAAATATTGTAAATATCATAGAAATCAAGGTGATTGTGCATAGTTCTATTTGGACTTTATATTTTGATGGTGCGAAATCTAAAGAAGGAGCAGGAGTCGGTTGCTTACTGGTGGACCCTCAGGGGAATAAAACCTGCATAGCTTGTAGAATGGAATTTAATTGTACAAACAATACGGTTGAATATGAAGCTTTAATACAAGGTTTGAAAAAGGCAATTGATTTGGGCATCAAAGAGTTAATTATTTATGGTGATTCCGAGATCATTGTCAGACATGTGCGTAACTCCATTCATTGTTTATCTGAACATTTACAGAGTTATCAGAAAGAGGTATGGAACCTTATCTTACATTTTGATGCATTTAACATAAATTCTGTTCCTAGAAGTCAAAATCAAGAAGCAGATTTGTTGGCAAATGTAGCATCAAAGCTAATTCCTTCAGAAAATCTTACACCAGATTTCTTTTCTGTTGAATTGATTTTTAGGCCTTCCATACCTGATAATATTTTTAATTGGCATGTATTTGATAATGATATGCAGGTACTGAATTTTCTGACAAATGAGGATACCTTTAAATATTCGGCGATAGATGAAGTCACTCATGACGAAAATCTGTTGGATTTTTCGGTAATAAATGATTTCTGTTCAGTTGAAAAAACTTTTGAACAGGTAAAACCAGTCCCTAATTCTGTATTGAGGTTAGAAAATTTCTTTGATCTACAGGATAAGTATATATCTATTCCTAATTGTAAAACAAAAAGCTCTCGAATGAGATATGAAACCATCAATTTAGGAACAGAACTAAATCCCCAAACTATAAACCTTGGAATAGATTGCAATCCTGTAGAAAAAATAGCTTTCATAAAACTATTTAAGGACTTTAAAGATGTCTTTGCTTGGACATATGATGACCTGAAAACATTCAACACTCAGGTTATGCAACATATAATTCCAATTAAACAAGAGTCAAAGCCTTTTCAACAGAAGTTAAGGAAATATCACCCGTCATTAGAACCAACAATAAAAAAGGAACTGAATAAATTGTTAGCTGCCAATATTATTTTCCCCATCAGACATACTCAATGGGTAGCAAACTTAGTTCCAGTTAGGAAGAAAAACGGGGATATTAGATTATGTGTAGATTTTAGAAATTTAAATAAGGCTTCTGAAAAGGATAATTACCCTGTTCCTCCCATGGAACAAATTATTCAAAAGGTGTCTAGGTCTGAGATACTGTCTCTCCTTGACGGTTTTTCAGGATACAACCAAATATTGGTCTCCTCGGATGACCAATTGAAAAATGATTTTAGAACTCCATGGGGAACATATGCTTACCGCAAGATGCCCTTTGGGTTAATCAATGCAGGAGCAACATTTCAACGGGCAATGGATATTGCTTTTAGAGGCTTAACCAGTCATTCAGTTGTTTTCTACTTAGATGACGTTACTGTATATTCTAAACATCGACCCAATCATCTTAATCATCTTAGAAAAGTATTTGAACGAGGTAGAAAATTTGGAATATCTTTAAATCCTAAAAAGACAATATTTGCTGTTTCAGAAGGTATCTTATTAGGTTGCGTTGTTTCAAAGCATGGAATCATGATTGATCCCGAAAGAAACCAAGCCATTTCAAAGATAACCTATCCTTCTAGCAAGAAAGCAATGCAGTCGTTTCTAGGTAAAATTAATTTTGTTAGGAGATTCATTCCCAGTTTTTCCGAGATCATTCGTCCATTGCAAAAAATGATTAAGAAAGATGTTGTTTTTAATTGGGGACAAACTGAAAAAGAGTCATTTCAGAAAATTTTAGAAGCAATCTCAGAAGCTCCTAGCCTTCTAAGCCCAGATTTTAATAAAGATTTCATATTATATACTTTTGCTTCTGATATTTCATATGCAGTAGTTCTAACTCAATTAAATCAGCAAAATAACGAAGTTCCAATTTCTTTCATGAGTTCAAATTTCAAAGGTGCTGAACTCAATTACCACAAAGTTGATAAACAAGCCTTTGTCTTTTTTAAAGCTGTGAAACATTTTCGTCCTTATTTGCTAAAATCTAAAATGAAAATAATTGTCCCTTATTCCTCAGTCAAAAATTTGTTGGTACAGAAAGACTTAGGTGAAAAAAGGGCACCTTGGATGACAGCGCTTCAAGAATATGACTTAGAAATCAAACCTTCAATGATAGTCAAAGGCCAAGGGCTATGTAAATTAGCTACTGAAGCAGCTCATTTACCTAATGATAAAGCTGAAACTGTCATTGATGAAGCTTTACTTACCATGGAGATTTATTTTTATCCACCACCTCAAGATTCCTGGTACACAGACATACAGATGCTTTTGGAAACTAGTATTGCCCCTGATTACTTAGAACCAAAGAAGAAAAGAGCACTCAGATTGAAGTCTGCTTCGTACTTATTAATCGATAATATCCTCTTTTGGAGAAATTTAGACGGAGTATACCTTCGATGTCTAGATAAAGATGAAACAGAAGTAATTCTGAAAGAATTACATTCTGGACCAACAGGAGGTCATTTTGGTGGAGAAACCACTACGCACAAAATTCTCAGGGCTGGTTATTATTGGCCCACCTTGTTTCGAGATTCCTATACCTTTCTCAGAAAATGCCAAGAGTGTCAACTTGCTGCAGGAAGGGTGAAAAAACCTGCTTTTCCTTTACAACATGTTTCAGCTGAAAGACCCTTTCAGCAATGGGGTATCGATATAATAAATCCTCCCTCATCTATGCAACACAAATATATAATAACTGCAACCGATTATTTCACCCGTTGGGCTGAAGTTGCACCACTAAAAATTATAAATACCAATCAGGTTATACTATTTTTGGAATTCTTTATCATAACAAGATTTGGTATTCCTGATTCTCTCGTTTTTTATAATGCTTCATATTTTTCATCAATCGAGTTAACTCAGTTTGCTTTAGAGAAGGGAAGAAGAATCAGGTATTCAGCTAACTATCACCCACATGGGAATGGTCTAGCTGAATCAACAAACAAAAATTTATTGAAAATTCTCAAAAGAACTATTTCAGTTCACCATCGTAACTGGCATACATAATTGGTCAAGGCCCTTTGGGCAGACAGAGTAACTCCTAAGGCTGCAATAGGTAATTCACCATTCTTCTTAGTATATGGAACTGAGGCTATTTTACCACCAAATCTGTTCTTACCTTCATTACAGTTAGCCCAGTCTGTCCAAGATGAAGAATGTCCAACAATGGAAAAGAGAATTAACACATTGCTAAAACTGGAAGAAGAAAGAGAAAAGTCAAAACAACACTTTACAAAACATCAACAGATTGTGAAATCATGGTTTGACCAATCTTTCAGTTCTGATCGAGAATTTCAGGTAGGAGATTTAGTTTTGAAATGGGATAAAGCTCATGAAGATAAGGGAGATCATACTAAGTTTCAGAAACTGTGGTTAGGTCCCTTTGTTATTTCTGAAAAAATAGGCCCAAGTACCTTTCGATTGCAGACACTTGAAGGACAGTCCGAAACATTTCCAGTGAATGGACTGATTCTTAAAAAATATTTCTGTTAATATTTTCTGTCCAAAGTGTATATAATTTACTTGTTGTTTGTAAATAAATTAATCTTTCTGTATATAAACTATCATATTGTTATGTTAATCATTTTTCTGTCAAAATCAAATATTTCATATTGTTAAAATTTTTGTATATAACCAGTCAATCAGTCAGAAATCTGTAATTAGCAGCTGTAATTAATGTAAATAAATAAAATTAGTTTGCTCATCAGCCTGAAAAATTATGATATTAGACTGAAATCTTTTAAAAAATTTGTTCATGATGATCAAAATTTCTTAAATTTGCAAAAGACATTCATTGTTTTTATTTTTAAGTGTTTCTCAGATTATTCTTCATCTTGTTATTTTCAAGTTAAAAATGGGGATAGCTTATTAAATGTCTTCTTTGAAGCTTGTACTTTTGAAAAACTTTTACAGATCTCTATCATCAGTCTTAGAAAATATTTTATCATCTGAGAACCGTCTAGAATTTGTTCCAGTCAATAAAAGCTAAAGTGAGAGACGGAAGGTCTCAGTAATGAGTCGGTCCGATCAGAATCACAAATATCACTGGTATGACATTATTTGAAACTAGTAATGGCTTTTGGTTTTAAAACCAAAAGATAAGGGGTCTCATCACGAGCCAGCTGATTCATTTTCTGGTGATATTAATGACTGACATTACCGTTTGGTCACCATGCTGGGTAATGATCTCTCATTTTATGAAAATTAAAAGATGAAATTGCGATAAAACATAACTTTTGACTGAGGAATAGGAGGTCTCATCATGAGCCGGCCTAATCATGATCATCAGTGTTGTCTGGAATAACTTCATTTCTGATCACCAGAGTGATGGATTTTGATTTAAAAAATTAAAAGACAAGAGGTCTCATCACGAGCCAACTTGCTTATTTCAGACAGCTCTCGTGAATGATACTATCACATTGGGATACCATACCCAGATAGTAGTGTTATAAAAGGTAGAGATTTTGATGAACAGAGGATGGAGTGTTGGAAGAAAACGTACTGGAATTATATTTTGTTGCTGGTGTTTTTCATTCCTGAAGTTTGAACCTTTGGATGTGAATACTACTGGACATCTACAGACTGATACCATTACTAGTATTTTTGTTTTTAGATATATTATATTATATTTCAGACTTATCTTCTTTCTTAATATTAACTCAGTGTGCTTTGATATACTGATGTTTAATTATATTTTTCACTTTATTAGCTCAAGATAGTATTTTGAATGAACATCTCATTATGATTATGTTTATTAGTATTTTTACTATAAACTTAACCTATAATGATATACTCTTCTGTCTGTTTAAAATTTCATTTGTATGTTGACAGTGATTTTATAATAGACATTATCTTAAATTCAAATAGCTATGTTGGTAATTAATTATTAATCAATTTCAGAAAGTTAAAATTAACTGTTTATTTGCAGTTATTTTTCAGTTCTGTTGTCATATAACAGAGTGACTTATTATTCATGATTTAAATGTGTCTATTTGAATTATGCTTTAGTCTTTCTGTTCATCTTTTACTGATTAATAGTTAATATAATATTTAAATATGCTCTCAGCTGATATAGGACATGTATCTAATAGTTTTAATTAGATTTTATTTTAGTATTTTCATATTAACAGCTGTTAAATCAAGTTATAGGATTTTAGTACTTTTATCAGAAAACTCTTTTAAAATTGAAGTCTTTCCTTAAGAAAGCAAATATTAGATCATTGAGATAGTTAGAGTCAATTATAGAATTTATTTAAGTAGAATAGGTTAGATTTTGCTGATTTTATTTTTCTCCTTAAGAGATAAATCAACTGGTAGCAGGACCACAACCTGCGAGGTTTTGTTAATTCAAACACACCAGACGCTGCTTTAAGCTGATTGTGTGGACAAAACCTCCTTATTGGCCTAGTTCAGAAAAACATGCCAACAGGTACCTAAAGGGTACAATTGATTATGGGCTCAAGTATGATGTGAATCAGAAGATTAACCTGGAGGGTTATGAGGATTCGTATTGGGCAGGAAGTTCCATTAATAGGAAGAGCACTTCGAGGTGATACTTCAGTATGGGATCAAGTGTGATCTCTTGGTTTGGCAGGATGGACTAGTCCTGCATGGCACTAAGTACATCTGAGGCAAAAGATGTTGCAACTTGCTATTTGGGAGGTAGTATGTTTCTTTTGAAAACTATTATTTGATTTGCTTGATATGACTTGCATTTTTGTATGATGCAGAGAGGAGCAGTGAAGCTCCAATATGTGGTCCAGATCGAGATCTCTTGAAAGAGGGAGTTCTAGCATAGTTGGTGAGACAGGTTGTTTGAGCATAAATATTGGCGAAGCTCGTAGGTTGCTCAGATGTAAATAGACCTGTAGGTTGTCCTCGGATGTAATTGTTCCTGGAGAAGCTCGCAGGTTATCCTTGAACATAATCAGCCCTGATGTGATTCTATGCTAGAAATGGCCAAAGTGAAGTTTGAGTACTTCAGGGAGAAGCTTGGTGTTCTCTATATTGAGATTCCCTCCAAGGGGAAGTGATGAATCCGTGAGCCATTCTGACATGGTGAGAGGATTAGGTTCCTTCCACAGTCAGATGTAAGGGACGAGCCATTCTATCATGGTGAGAGGATTGGTTCCTTCCATGTCAGATGTGACTGCTGAGCCATTCTGATGTGACTGTAGGATTAGTTCCTACATGATCAGATATAAGTGTTGAATTCCATTCTTGGAATGGAGGCACCTGGTCAGTTACTAGGAATACTCATCTTGGTGCTGAGATGCCATTCTCTGGGAGAATGGAGGCACCTATTCAGTTACCAGGAATCCTCAGTCTGGGACTGAGAGCCATTCTAGCGCGAAGTGTTTACACATGGTTAGATGTAAGTGCAGTGCCCTTCCGATGCGATGTGTTTGCTCATGGTCAGATGTAAGTGCAATGCCCTTCTGATGCAGTGTGTTCGCACATGGTTGGATATAAGTGCAGACCCCTTCCAATGCGGTGTGTTCACACATGGTCGGATGTAAGTGCAGAACCCTTTCGATGTGGTGTATTTTCTCATGGTCGGATATAAGTGCTGAGCCATTCTAGGGCGATGTGTTTACACATTGTCAGATGTGAGTGCTAGGCCTTTCTAACAAGATGAGGTCAGATCTGAGTACTAGGCATGCCTTTCTGATAAGATGAGGTCAGATGTAAGTGTTGGGTGGGCCATTCTGACTTAGGGTCAGATATAAGTGCTAAAGAAGACCTACATGGAGGCTAGGCCTACAACCAGCGTGAAAAAGGGATGGCTCTGTGAAACTTCCTGTGACGAGAAGAATGAAGAGATAACACCATTTGATTGAGATAGTAGAAGCAGTAATGATGATGATGATTCAATGATGATCTATCTTTGATGATGATCTAGATCAAGTGATGATCCAGACTTAATGATGATCTAGTAGTGAGAATCTAGATCAAGTGATGATCCACACTTGATGATGATCCAGCCGTAACGATCTAGATCAAGTGGTGATCCAGACTTGATGATGATCCAACAACAATGATCTAGGTCAAGTGATGATCCAGATCCAGTGATGATCTAGACTTGGTGAAGATGACTTGACAAAGAATATGACTTGGCGATGAATATGACTTGATAATGAAGATGACTTGAAGATGAAGATGACTTGATGATGATCCAAATGATATAGAGAAGAAGACTTGTGCTGATAAAATATGTCGAGAGAATACCTTCCTAATTAAGAGGGAGTGTTGATGTATTTGTAACTTCGGAATGTATTCACTTATATATCTTATGTATTGTACCCTGATGTTTATTCCTAGAAGTATCTATAATGTAATTGAGTCATGTCATGCCCTGATGTTCCGATGGGGAGATTCAATAATGTAAACAAGTCATGTAAAGTCATTGAGGTTAACCCTCCATTGTAAGTCAAGGAAATAGTCCCCACTTTTGTGTCAAGGTTAACCCTCCTTGTTGATCAGAGGGCAAAGTCCCCAAAAGTTGTGGGGCACTAGGGTTATTAGACTCTCCTAGAGATGTTGGCTCTAGTAAGTAATTGTTAAGTGGGGCCGACATGTTAAAGTGGGCATTAAGTGAACAAAAGAATATAAATAGAGAGTGAGCCTCTCTATTTAACACACATACTCACTCACTCGGGCACATGAGTGAGAGAGGGGAAGCTCTCTCAAGTGAGAGAGAGAGAACAAGCTGTGGAGAACATCTTTTCTATTTTCAGATTTTACTGCTCCCATTGGTGCTCATTCTATCTCTAAGGAAGTTGCGGGGTTTTCTCCTTTATGGTTTCCCCGAGGAAAATTCTTTATGTCTCTTCTCTCTTGTGTTTATTGTTGTGCATGTTATTCTCTCAGATAAGATCCTAAGATAATGCTAGCTTGAATGATAAAAATCTAACAAAAAAAGAGAAAGTGTGGGATTTTATTCAAAGGTTTTCTTCCCATTTAAACAATTTCAGCGTTGCCATAAAACCTACGGAAGAAACTTTGATGGAATATTTTACTTCAGTGCTTTCTCCTGATATAACAATGTTTGTTAAGAGGTTAGTAAAGCCTTCATTGTTAGAAACTTATGAAGAATCCAAGAAGGTAGAGGTTGAGCTTGAAACTATAAACAAACAAATTACAGACTCAGATACAACAACTTTTAGAATAAGAAGCCTTTGTTGCTGACTAGACCCAAAGAGGAACATCAAATGATTCATTTGATGTCCCATCAGATAAATAGATAAATGAAGCCAGCATTAGAGGAAAGTCAAAGTCTCAGACTAAGCCATTTTTACTAACTTTTGATATTTTCAACCATAGCCTACACAATTATTTAGTGGATTCTAGAGAATCCTCTAATGTCATCCCTCTATCAATTTGTAGAAACATAAATGGACAACCTTCTCCTTCTTCCTCTAAAATTATTCAATTGGATAGAACAACATTCAAGGTAGTTGGAGAAATGAGAAATGCACTGATTCGATTATCAGCAGATGAAAGGGTCTGTCAGTTCATAGACATCATGGTCGTAGACATCCCGGAATCCTATGGTTTGATACTAAGCAGGGACTGGTCTACGAAACTTGATGGGTACGTTGCTATAGATTGGTCACACTTGTGGTTTCCCTATAAGGACCATCAGAATCAGATAAAAGTGCTAAGGGAACCACATATGAAGCATAATGTGACGCATCTGGAAGAGAAAAATGAGCCTATGAACTTCTCACATCCAGTTTTGGGTAACTGTTTTTTAGAGCTTGAACCAGGAAACTATCAAGCGAAAGAGGCCAGTAGTGAGTCAAATGAACAGTCTGATTTCCTTCAGTTTTCGCAGACTGATAATATTGATTGTAACATAGTTAATTTAGTTTATGTTTCAAAAAGTAGAACTAGTGCTATAGAATTAGAATATTAGTTTTGGTTATTATATTTTGATGGTTCGAAAACTCAAGAAGGATAAGGGGTCAGTTGTGTCCTAAATAAGCCAGAAAAAATTAAACATTTTTTATCTTGTAGATTAGAATTTGAATGTACTAATAACACAGTCGAATATGAAGCATTGATCCAAGGATTGAAAAAGGAAATTGAGTTTAAAATCAGAAATCTAAAAGTTTTTGGAGATTCTAAAATAATTGTCAAACAAGTTTGCAATACAATTCATTGTCTATATCCTAATTTAAAAGGATACCAAAAAGAAGTTTGGGAACTCATAACAAATTTTGATGCTTTTAATATCAATTCTATTCCTAGACTGAAAAATGTAGCAGCTGATTTATTAGCTACTTCTACTGCAATATTGGTGCCTACTAATAACAAATGATCAATTGAATTGATTTTCAGGCCATCTGTAGCTAACAATGTCACCATTTTGAGAGTAATCGACAATGACCAACAGATTTTGGAATTTTTAACAAATGAGGACACTTTTATAGATTCAGTAATTGATCACAAAGAACATCAAGCCATTCTTTAGAATGGTAATTTCATACCTAAAGGGGTCAGAACATTGGAGGGAATGTTTGTTTTTAATAACAAATTCAGAAAGCCATTTCATGTCAAAACACATAGTTCATCGATGTAGTATGAGCTAATCAATCTGGCGACAGAACCTGAACCCAAGTATGTAAACTTGGGGAAATGTCGTTCACTGGGTGAAAGAAGGAGGTACATCAATTTATTTTAGCAATATAAAGATTTCTTTTCTTGGACTTATGATGATCTGAAGATGTATGGCACCCACATCATCCAACATGTTATTCCTATTAAAGCAGGTGTGAAACCTTTCTAGCAGCCACTAAGGAAGATGCATCCCAAGCTGGAAGCCCTAATTCAAAGTGAAGTGAAAAAATTACTTAATGCAGCAATTATTTTTAGAGTCAGACACTCAGAATGGGTGGCAAGTTTGGTATCGGTAAGGAAAAATTATGGGGAAATAAGATTATGTGTGGATTTCATAAATTTGAACCGTGCCTCGAACAAAGACAATTATCCAGTCCCTTCGATGGAGCAGATTTTGTAGATGGTTTCAGGCTCTGAGTTTTTCTCCTTATTGGATGGGTTTTCAAGCTACAACCAAGTATTGGTAGCAGAACAAGATAGGATGAAAACCACGTTCTGTACAAAGTGGGGAACATTTTCCTATAGGAGAATTCCATTTGGATTAATTAATGTTCGAGCCACTTTCCAAGGGGATGTGGAAATAGATTTCTGAGGATTGATAGACCACAGTGTGGTGGTATACCTAGACGACGTAACATTGTTTTCCAAGAAAAGAGAAGATCATCCGTTCCATTTAAAACAAATTTTTTATCATTGTCGGAAATATGACATTTCTTTGAATTCTAAGAAATGTGTTTTTGTAGTGTTAGAAGGAAATCTATTAGGTCACATCATTTCTAAAATGGGAATCTCCATAGACCCAGAAAGTATTGAATCTATAGCACAGATCCCCATACCCCACAATAAGAAACTCATGCAATCTTTCATGGGGACTATTAATTTTGTGCAAAGGTTTGTGCCTGATTTTGCACAAATAGTCAAACCTTTGCAGCAGATGGTTAAGAAAAGTGTACAGTTTAAATGGACTGACATAGAGAAGAATGCATTTAATAAAATTAAAACAGCAATAGCACATGCACCTTCACTTAGAAGTCCTAATTTTGATAAAGATTTTATCTTATACACTTTTGCTTCTGATAATTCGCTCGCAACAGTGCTGACACAAAAGGAGGAAATGGAAGATGAATTCCCTATATCATTTATGAGAAATGGGCTGCAAGGTGCTAAATTGAACTACCCCGCCATTGACAAACAAGATTATGCGATATTTAAAGTGGTAAATAAATTCATGCCATACATCCTTAAAAACCGAACCAAAGTGGTTGTTCCTCACCCAACAGTTCGAAGCCTCTTCATGCAAAAAGAATTGGGCAAAAGAAGAGGAAATTGGGTTACAGCTTTACAAGAATATGATCTAGAGTTTAATCCAACAACCATTATTAAAGGACAAGGACTTTGTAAGCTAATGGCTGAAATTCAAAATAGTGAAGAAGGTGATTGGGAGAATGAGGTCGAATTACATATGATTGATGCGTGTCCCTTTTTTATAGCTCCAGAATGATGGTACTAAGATTTGATACATTATCTGTAGCAAGGGTATTTACCGGAACATTGGAGTTCCAAACAAAGAAGAGAACTTCGTTTGAAATAAGCATCCTATCAAATAATTGATGGAGTTCTTTTTAGAAAGAACTATGACGAAGTATTTTTGAGATGCTTGGAACATGAAGATGGAATTAAAGTTGTCAAGGAATTACATTATGGCCCTTCTTGAGGACATTATTCAGGAGACACCACTACTCACAAGATCTTGAGGGCTGGATACTATTGGCCAACCTTGTTTAAGGATGCACATGCTTATGTAAGGAAATGTGATACATGCCAGAGAAGTGGAGGGATACTTGCAAAAGCGGCTGGACCGTTACAACTAGTCATTGTTTTGGAGCCATTTGAACAATGGGGAATCGACATTATCAGAGAAATAAATCATAATTATTCATTACAACACAAGTACATACTCGCAGCCACTGACTACTTCACCAAATGGGTGGAAGAAATTCTGCTACAGAAAGTAAACAAAGATGCAGTCATAGATTTCTTACAAGAACATATTATGACCAGGTTTGAGGTTCCAATTTCCCTAGTTTTTGATAATGCATCTTATTTTTCATCAATTAAAATTACTAAATTTTCTAATGAGAAAGGAATGAAATTGCATTATTCAACTAATTATTATCCACAAGGTAACGGATTAGTTGAATCGACTAATAAGAATCTCATTAGAATTTTAAAGAAAACTGTCATAGAAAACTAGAGAAGTTGGCATGTAGCTCTTCCAAATGCATTATGGGTTGATAGAGTCACACCCATGAATGCTTTAGGTGTGTCACCTTACATTTTATTTTATGGAAAGGAAGCTATCCTACCACCAAACATCTTACTCCCATCTTCTCAATTAGCCTAAGCATCAAGAGGGTCAAGTAGTGAAGTTTTACATGCCAAAATCAATACCTTACTGAAGTTATAAGAGTCTAGGCTCAAAGCCAAACAAAGATTTAAGCACCAACAGGAGATTGTAAAGAAGTGGTTTGACAAACGTAAGTCTCAAAATAAAATTTTCGAAGTTGGATATTTTTTTCTCAAGTGGGATCACCCGCCTGACGAGAAGGGAAAGCATACTAAGTTTCAACATCTCTGGGTTGGCCCATTTCAGATTGCAGAAAAGTTAGGCCCCTCAACATAAAAGTTACAGGATTTACAAGGGTGGGAAGAGAACCTACCAGTCAATGGTTTGGTTCTCAAACCTTACTTTACTTAATGCCTTTGAGTTCTTTTGTACATAAATAAATTTTGTGTTTTCTTTGGTTTTATTATATTTATGTTTTCTTTCTTTCTGTTGATTTGCTTTATTTGCATTTGATTCATTTTTTCTTTGCTTTAGTTTAGTTCATTTCAAATAAGCCAAGACAATTTTTGGTTCTTTGGGGACATTAGAATCTGGAAAGACTGCAAATATTTTAAACCCAAGAAGAGTCTGGACATCTTAAAGAAATATTGAAAAGAAATTGGATGAGTTGGTCTAACAGAATTCTATAAAGTGGTTTTTGGTTTCAAAAGTTAGTTTTTCCAGAGATCTGTGTTCACCAGCCAGTCGCGAATTGTTGTTGTTGCAACTATTACCCCCCAAAAAATTGCATTTTTTAGGGCCCCCCTTTAATTTTTTTAGCTTTTTGTTACTTAGACATTTTTACCCTTTGAAATCCATCATCCATGTTTTGGTTTCACCCTGAGTAGGTTCAAAAAAGTTTCTTTTTTCTCTAAGTGGAAAATATTTTTTGACCCACTCTAGCGGATGAATCCCAACGATTGATCCAATGCAGCGAATGATTTGCAAGGTTTGATCCGCAATATTTGATGGGCTTCGATATTTTTATCTGATGTAGCGAATGGGTTTTGTGATTTCAATCGGTACAGCAGGTGGATTTTATTTTTGGATTCGCCACAGCAACTTTTTTCACGAGCGCTTTGTCGGCTTAGTTTTATCCGATACGTCAGAAGACTTATTGATTTTGTGCTGACATAGCGGAAGCTTCATACTTTTCTCATCGAAACTTTTCCGATTGGTTTTGATCCAATACATCGGAAGCTTCTTGAGGTTTTTTTCGATATATCGGATGGTTGTCCATTTTTTATTATCGAAACTTTTTCTGATTCCTTTTGATCCACTGCGTCGGATGTTTGTCTAATATCTTTCCGCAATGACGGAAATTTTTTTTCCTTCCCCACCCGACTTTTACCGTTGTTTCTTTCCATTGTGTTGGCCCACTACAGCATGAAAAATATTTATCTTTGTGCCGCCACAATAGATGTATTTTGAGTTTTCACCCAATGATATTTTTGTCGACGACACGATTTAGTTTATGGATAGTTTTTGAGTTCTGGTCGGAACTTGCAGGGGTTTTTTTTTATAGTCGGTCTCCTCCATCAAGTGGTTTAGCTAGAGGCGATCTAATAGTAGTGGCAAAGTCATGATCTTTGAGTCGTCATTGTTGGGTTTTTTCCCACCTTTCCTGTCGATTTGGTTCTCTGATGCACTCTGTTCTTGGTGCCAAAACGACGTTTGTTTTGCACGCGTGTAGTGTAAATGTTTCACCAACCACATTAAACGCTCTTCCCTTTGTTGTCATATATATAGCCATTTGGGGTTATTGTCGGAGTTATCTTTAGACTGTGGGCATTAGGAGTTGGTATAATTTTTGGTTTTTACCCATTCTGGACACCGTTTACCTGCATTGGACATCCATTATGTCTTGGGAGACCACCATCTGGAGCTCATGTGGTCGTTAGGCATTGCATCTACTGAAGTCTTCGAGCTCAGCCTGCCAAGTAGGATCTGATTCTTTTACATTTCTTTTGATTGGTAGGTGTTTAGGTTACGACCTGTCACAGTTTGATTAGGTAGTGCATCTAAGTTTCGTGTGAGTTAGGGTTGGACGCATTGATATTTCTTTTTGAAAGATATTTCTCCTCAACTCTCATATTGTTCGCATCCTCCTACCTCTTAACCTAGCTTGCTTGGATTTTATTTTCTACCTGCTCTTGATTCATTCCTTGCTGCTTCCTTTTCGGCCATGATTTGCTCACAGCACTGGTGCGTGATGATGAGTCCGAGAAGGTCCAGATTTTTTGTTGTCCATTTCTTACCTGATACTTGTTTATATGTAGTGATAGGGGTTTGCAAGGTTTTAAGCCATGAAATCCATGCGTATTTGTGGTTTGCGACTTTGTATCCACGCTGAAAATGTTGGCCCTAGTGGGCGACACCATGGTATCGTTTTTTTTGCCTCTAGTTTGTCACCCCGTGAACGTAAGTCTCATAGAATAAATCCTTCCCAGTTATGAAATTTTGTTTTGGTTGAATGCTTGGTTTAGGTTTTAGAATGAGAACGTAGAAGCCACAGATAGAGCTGGCAGGGGAGCTAGGGTTTTTTCCGCAATCCGTATCCTTCTTTAGGTTCATTTTTTATGATATGCGAAGTTATGGTGCAATTTTGGTTCCAATGGGTGAAGAAAATATGGTAAAAAGCATACTGGTCAAGCTTGTTCTCCTGAGAGAAATAATGGTTTCCTTATATACATTGAAGATTTTGCAGGGTTGCTTTATTTCTGATATATATGATGCATGTAGTTTCTTACTAAGGGATGCTCAGACATTTTGTTGTTTACTGCAGGTTTGATTTGTGCCATACACCATGCCTAAGAAAGGAAATAAGAAATCCAAGAATGCAGACGATGAATCTGATGTTGAGATCACATCCACACCGAGAGTAGAGATAATATATGAAGATACTAAATATGTCACCGAGGATGAGATTGAATTTAAATGGGGTTAGATTTATCATATGGTCCAGGAGAAAACAATTCCAGATGCATGTTTAGAGGATCTAAACCTATTTAACAACATATTGAGATCAGGAATCACAAAGGTTTCTACAAGACCAGAGTTGTTTCCTTGCCCTGAGGTCATTGGATGGATTCTTTCTAAAGCTAATGCAAGGGGGATGATCGTGTACAATGTTGAGGATAAAGGGTTTTCCTCCTCCTTCTGAGAGAAATAATGGTTTCCTTATATACATTGAAGATTTTGTAGGATTGTTTTATTTCTAATATATATGATGCATGTAGTTTCTTACTAAGGGATGCTCAGACATTTTGTTGTTTACTGCAGGTTCGGTTTGTGCCATACACCATGCCTAAGAAAGGAAATAAGAAATCCAAGATTGCAGAGGACGAATCTGATGTTGAGATCACATCCACACCGAGAGTAGAGATAATATATGAAGATACTAAATCTGTCACCGGGGATGAGCTTGAATTTAAATGGGGTCAAATTTATCATATGGTCTAGGAGAAAACAATTCCAGATGCATGCTTAGAGGATCTAAACCTATTTAACAACATATTGAGATCAGGAATCACAAAGGTTTCTACAAGACCAGAGTTGTTTCCTTTCCCTGAGTTCATTGGATGGATTCTTTCTAAAGCTAATGCAAGGGGGATGATCGTGTACAATGTTGAGGATAAATGGTTTGCCTCCTTTTCCTGAGAGAAATAATGGTTTCCTTATATACATTGAAGAGTTTGCAGGTTTGTTTTATTTCTGATATATATGATGCATGTAGTTTCTTATTAAGGGATGCTCAGACATTTTGTTGTTTACTGTAGGTTCGGTTTGTGCCATACACCATGCCTAAGAAAGGAAATAAGAAAGCCAAGATTGCAGATGACGAATCTAATGTTGAGATCACATCCACACCGAGAGTAGAGATAATATATGAAGATACTAAATCTGTCACCAGGGCTGAGCTTGAATTTAAATGGGGTCAGATTTATCATATGGTCCAGGAGAAAACAATTCCAGATGCATGTTTAGAGGATCTAAACCTATTTAACAACATATTGAGATCAGGAATCACAAAGGTTTCTACAAGACCGGAGTTGTTTCCTTGCACTGAGGTCATTGGATGGATTCTTTCTAAAGCTAATGCAAGGGGGATGATCATGTACAATGTTGAGGATAAAGGGTTTGCCTCCTTCACCCCTTCGTTCATAGCTAAAGCATACATCCTGCCACCTTTAGAAGTCAGCATGACAACTAACTAGATAAACAACCTGACTATGGATTACATTGGAGTTGCAAAGATGATGGTAGCCAAAGGAAAGAGCTTCCGACAAAATACATCGAGGGAATACCAAATTGCCTAGCTGTACACCCCATATAGGCTGGTAGCTTTGATGCTGAATAGGATTTCTGGTAGAGCCGATGGAAGGTTTTACAAGATAGGATGGATCTCGCTTATATACCATGTAACCATTATAGGGATCATGTTCAATTGGGCTGATATAGTAGCAAACAGTTTGTCCTTCTGCATAACAGCAACCCAAGAAGGATTACATCGATGGAAATCTGAGTTTTATATGGGATTTTTTCTGATTGACTGCATATTCTATTTTCATCCTTTTGAGAAGCTCCACTACAAGTGGAAGGAAGGAAAGGCTCCAATTTATGTAGGTTACCAGATCTTGTGGGCGCACAAATACCATAGTCATTACAAGTTGATTTGCAAGGAGTTCTTAATGCCATTGTACCGATTAGTTTTCTTGGAGGAATGTAAGTGCCTATCTGAAGGCACTTTGGAGTATATAAGGGAATTTGGGGAATAATTATTTTCTGAAGAGGGAACTTACTTGAGGATGTATGGGGGAACCAAAGCACCTTCACTACTCCCCAAGTATGGCATTTATTATATAGTACATAAAGAAGTAGTCAGACAGCTCTTCTTGGATGGCTTCGGGAGTCACTTGTTCGACTTGAATAAGTTTGTGTTT
The DNA here is from genome assembly GCA_001517045.1 of Pseudotsuga menziesii. Lineage (NCBI taxonomy): Eukaryota > Viridiplantae > Streptophyta > Pinopsida > Pinales > Pinaceae > Pseudotsuga > Pseudotsuga menziesii. The sequence continues at coordinate 311,252 of LPNX010779005.1, read as the reverse complement.
CCACCGATGCCTTTCTATGTCGGCAGCCATAAGTTATCCAAAGTTGAGAGTGCACCAGAGTTTGTGAAAGAACTAGAAATATTTCATTTCAGTGAAAAGAGTTTTCATAGAAATGATTCTCAAGGCAAAGCTGCAGCACACCGTGCTCTCTTGAAAGTGAACTTTGAATATGTTGATTATGTGGAAAAACAAGAAGAAATATACCGAACTGTTTGCAATTTGACTGCTCTGAACAAGCAACGCAGAAGGAAGATCATAGTGTCTGGAGGCAAGGGAATTAGTAGCGGTAATCCCAAACAGAAAGGGAAAGACGAAGAAGCTGCAAAGAAAGAAAAAAAAGAAACAACATGAATATTAGCAGAAGGTGCAAGGAAACTGTTGGTTGAAGAGGCCAAGCGAGAAAAGGAGGAGGAAAAGGAGGCTAAGCAAGGAAAGGAAGAAGAACAGAGGTAGAGAGAGGAGGCTATTAAAAAGAGGATTGAGGAAATAGAAATGTTAATAGCCGAAGAAGCGCAAAATAAAAAACAGGATACAGAAGAACAAAGAAAGAAATATCAAGAAGACTTGGATAGGAAGAACCAAGAACAAAGTCCTACTCAAGACAATCCAAAGAATCTACCTTCCACCTCAGGAGATATGCTGACAGGACGTCACCTCCCTATTGCTGAGTTGGGGCTGGTACCTTTCACATCGTCAAAACAACTAGAAGTTGTATGTTTGCAAAGCATATTATTTGATTCCAAGTGGAAATATATTGTATGGAGAACCGAGAAGATTTTGAAAATAGGTACCCAGCTCGAAGTTACAACAATAACTGAGAAAAATATTGTAGGAAATATAGAGGAGGATCTAGAATGGTTGCCCTCAATGGGTATTGCCACTGCACATGAAAATTCCTATAATGTTAGTAAGCTAAAAGGAGTAGTGGAGCAGTATAAGGATAAAATGCACAAATGTAGGAAACTTTGAGGAAGGAAGAGAGAGTAGGCCGAGAAGCAAAAATAAAGTATGATGCTACTCCGTTGGACTTAGAGAAGCTTCAACACGATTACCATATTTTGGAAGCAAAAAAGGATGCTTTAAAATTGTAAAATACTATCCTTTGTGGAGAAAAGAAGGATTTCGAGAGTAAGATGGCAGAGATGGAAATATAAAGATCCGTAGCTGAAAAGCAAGCATAAGAGTCTAAGGTTTGAATTGCAAAACTTGAAGCACATAATAGCTCCTTAGAGGTACTTTTGAAAGCAACAAATGAAATAAAATGGATATAAGACCTCTCAGAGAGCATGCTCTTTCGCTCAGGAATAAGATATATCAAGTGCAGGTGAAACTAGTAGAGGAGGTCTATAGGATCAAGCAAGTAGAATCCCGATTACAGGAGATCTCAGTGATATATACTAAATTCAAAACAAGAACCCAAGAAATTGTAGAAACCATACAGGGTCAATTGGCATGGTTGGAGACTAGGAAATAATTTCTTGAAAACGCACCTATGAAAAGTCCAAAAAGGCTACAAATTGATTACGATATCATAAATTTTAGTAACAAGGCCTCTGAGAGACTAATGGTTGTAGTTGAGAAGTCTATGGAGAAATGCACAGAATTCTACAAAAAATTGGTGACAACCCACAACAGATGCCAGACATCTTCAACAAAAATCCTGCAGGAGTTTCCAGCTCAGGAGGAGCATCTGAACTACCTGCATGATAGGCTGCAAGAGGATAAGCTTCATATACGGCTGGTTAAAGGCCTGAATGAAAAGTTGATAAACATTTTGGTGGCCAAAGCCACAGTTAGTAATTTCCTGCTAGAGGATCAGCTTAGAGTAACTCCACCAAGGGTGGCAGACATAAAAACCCACCTGTCCAAGCACGAGGTCATGGTTATATTTTTAGAACCAACATATTTCAAGACCATAGCCGTGGATGCTGTGGTATGGAAGCATTTTTTGAATGAGTAGACTATGCCCACTTGAGTTGTTTTGCCCTATTCACACATGGAAATTTTCTATTTATTCTATTTGTTTAGTGAGCACACTAAAGGATGAATTTTTCGTAACCGAAAGTTGGGGAATCCTAAAGGGTGGGGATAACCAAAGGTCATTTTGTAAGGGTATAAGTATACGTAGAGTAAGATAGAGAAGGGAATTTTCACTAGTAGATGCTAAATCTTTTTTGTAAGGAGAACTATTTCTGTTTATAATAAAGAGAACTGAAATTTCGTTGGAGGAAGGACTGTATGAGACTCAAGATGTTACATGTATTACTGATATGAACTATTTATGTTTGGCTATCCACATATTGTGAGATCATTCTAACCTATCGAACTATTTCTGTAAGTTTATAAATGATTTCACTATTCTATTTTGAATCTTGTGTAAATGTTGAGTAATAGATGTTTTCACTTCATGAAGCTATCTTTGTGTTATTTTCTTATTGTGTTTATGTATATTGAATTTATCAGCTACCTGTAGAATTCAGCATGCAGAAAATACACTATATTACTCATATTAGTATTAATCTTGCTCCCTGGGGATAGTTTAAAATAGATTTAGATTATTCGTTCTTTACTTTTACTTGCATTCAATCTAGTCACTTGCATATCATCCATAAAAGTATAAAATACATAAACGAAGGGATGGGCCGCAACTGGTAAACAGATTTAAATCTTTACTTTAACTCTACGGCATTCGAGTCGCTAACCAAACGGATTCCCCATACCAAACGATAAACGATCTATTTGGGAACAATTATTGGGGAGAATCCCAACTGTCGATACCTGAGATTTTCCAGGCATCAACATGGTGCTATGCATGGTCATCCATACAAGAACTCAAAAGGTGTCATCTAAACGAAACTTCGGTAGTTTTTGTTATAAGAAAACTCTACCAGTGGAAAATTGGTGAGTGCAAGCTAATGAGGGTCACTTTTAGTGCATTAGATGCAATAGAAAACTAAAAAAACAGAAACCCTCCACTTGGATTTTTTGAGATACTTACGCAAAATATCTTACTTTGAGTAAAAAATATGAAATGTAACAAATTGAATCACATTTACAAGTAAACAAATTTTATGTATTGAAATTTTGTATAACTATGTAAAGTTTCATTTTTTCTAATAGTTACCTTTTATTTTTCAGGGAAATGATAAGGTATATGTTTTTGTGGGTGCATCCTTTGAGGGCCTGAATGATGGTTTTGGAGTACAAAAATTTGCAAGCATGTAGATAACATATAGCACTAGTGCAGTGCCATTTTTCAAAAGTAAAATTAGTAATTTTTTAATTCTTTTTATAATTATCTAAGTGATCATTCCTCGAAAATGGTACATCTTTTGTGGGTGTATCATTTGAAGGTCTTAATGAAATAATCATGAAATGGGTTTTTTATAGAATGTAGAGGTTAGTGATCCAGAGGATTATTCGTCTTTAATTTACACTGATCCAATATGGTACAATAGTTATTAATCTATGGTTCAAAGAACATAACATATGTTTTAACTCATACATATAGCTGCGACAGACTTATCACACTCACATAATGCTAATGCAAATTCTAATATGCCTTATTTCAAATTGGATGTTAATTTTGAGTTACCAATTTATAATGGAGATTTAGATGCTGAAAAGTTAGACAATTGGATCAAGCAACTTGAAGTATATTGCAGGGTGCAGGGCATTAATGATGACCCTTCCAGGATTCAATTGGCCACTTTGAGAATGAGTGGAATGGCTCTTACTTGGTGGGAAAGCAAGATTCAGCAATATCTTCGAAAGAATGGTAAAATTATTTCAGTTTGGAATGAATTCATTGAAGTATTAAGGAAACAATTTTATCCTTTAGGCCATATCCAACAATTAACCATGGGTTGGCAAATGTTTAGACAAGCTAAAGGACAAAGCATTCAAGATTATACTCATGAATTCAGAAAGAGGGCTATGGCATTAAATGTTTCATTAGATACACAGGAAACTCTTCTTAAGTACATTGGTGGCATGCATTCTTATTTGAAGCATACTTTGTTAATGTTTAACCCCAGTAATTTGGATGATGTATGTGTTCAAGCTACCCATTTAGAAGCCAGGGGTAAGAATGCTAATGATACTTTTGTGAAGAAATCATTTAAATTTGACAGCAAACCGAAAGGTCAAGATAAGGGGAAAAACAAGATGGCTACTGTTAAGAAAGAGGGTGAAAATCCTACATGTTCGCATTGTCAGAAGGGACATGATGTCTCTAAGTGTTGGAAACTTCATCCGGATTTAAGGCCAAAGAAGTTCGGAGGATACAAGGATAAAGGCAAAGCAAAAGCTACTGCAGCAGTTATTCAATACTCAGGATCCGACTCAGGTGATGAAACAAAGGTTACAGCTGTCGGAATCTAGGGTAAGAATAAAAGTATCTCACTTCCCATTGATGCAAAATCAAGTTCTAGTGCAAGTACAAATCTGCCATCTACTTCTAAGCTAAATGATAAAGATAGAAGTGTGTTGTTTCATGTTCGTGTCATTGCAAATCACACAAAGATTGATACATTGTTTGATAGTGGTTCACAAGTAAATCTAATATCAGAAGAATTGGTTAAGAAATTGCATTTAGTTACTATGCCTCATGAAAAACCCTATCCTCTTGGTTGGGTTACTAATGATACACGATTGCAAGTTACAAAGAAATGTGTATTGAAGTTTGCCATTAATGAAAAGTTCATAGATGAGGTAGAACTAGATGTAGTACCACTTGATATTTGTGGAATTGTACTTGGGAGTCCATATTTGTATGACCGGAAAGCAGTCTTTTATAAAGAGCAGAATAAGTATCATCTTTTTAAAGATGGTGTAGAATATATTGTGCGAGCACATAAGATAAAGACCAATCTAGCCATAGTCTCTGTAGGACAAATGAAGAGGTTGGTAAATGCTAGTAAGAATTTTGTGTTAATGATGGTTAAGGTAAAGAATGATGACATCTCTAAATATTTTGAAGGATGTGATCCTAAATAGAAATCTGAACCGATTGAAATTATTTCTGAGTATGATGATTTGTTTCAAGATCCGAAAGGGTTACCACCAAAGAGAGAGATTCAGCATGAGATACATTTGCAGCAGGATGTGCCGCTCCCGAACATAGCCATGTACCGGATGTCTGTAATGCAGAATGAGGAAATCAAAAAGTAGGTTCAGGAGCTGATTGAGAAGGGGGTCATCCGGCCCAGCACTTCTCCTTGTGGCTCTCCTATAGTATTGGTTCCAAAGAAGGATGGGTCGTGGAGGATGTGTATCGACTACAGGGCTGCCCTTAACAAAATCACCATTAAAAACAGGTATCCTCTTCCTCGCATTGATGATTTGCTTGATCATTTGAAACATGCCATTTATTTTACAAAATTGGATCTACGTAGTGGGTATCATCAAATCCGTGTTGTTGAAAATGATGCCTGGAAAACAGCGTTTAAAACAAAACAGGGTTTGTATGAATGGCTTGTAATGCCTTTCGGGCTATGTAACGCTCCTGCTACTTTCATGCGGGTCATGAATGATGTCTTTCTACCATTTATTGATGATTTTGTAATTGTATATCTGGATGATATCCTAGTGTTTAGCAAAACCTGGGGGGAACACATTGTACATTTGAAGAAAGTTTTAGATGTACTGAGGAAGGAGAAGCTTTATGTAAAAATGTCTAAATGTGAGTTTGCTAAAACTTATTTAGTATATCTAGGCCATATTATTGGTGGAGGCCACCTGCGAGTGGACCCATCCAAGGTTACTGTCATTGTAAACTGGGCACGGCCTAACACCGTTACTGAAATCAGAAGTTTCCTGGGTGCGGTTCAGTATTGGAGGAAATTCATTTCTGGGTTTTCTTCCATTGCTGCTCCATTACATGCGTTGACAAGCGTCAAAGAAATTTTCCAGTGGGGAGGCAAGCATCAGAGAGCCTTTGACACTTTGAAGGAAAAGATTAGCACAGCACCAATTTTGACGTTGCCAAATTTGCAGCAGCCATTTGAGATCAAGATCGATGCCAGTGGGTTTGCCATGGGAACCGTTTTGATCCAAGGGAGAAAGCCAGTCTGTTACCATTCAAAAACATTCTCTACTGCGGTAAGTAACTATCCGACCTATGACAAATAATTGTATGCTTTAGTACAGAGTATGAAGAAGTGGAAACATTATATCATGGGAAAAGAGACAATCATACATACTGATCATCATCCACTTCAATATTTACAATCTCAAACTAAAATACAACAAAGTAGGCATTTAAGATGGATGGGATTCTTACAATAGTTTCATCTCGTAATTAAGAATAAAAAGGGAATTCATAATAAGGTAGCAGACATGTTATCAAGGCCTCCTACAAATGCTTCAATCATTCTTCAAAACAGTTCATTAACACATGAAAGTTATATTGAACAGTATGCAGAAGATAAAGATTTTCAGAAAGTATATGCATCACTAATACATGGTAAACAGGAAGAGAACTATTTTGTGCATGATCAGCTCTTGTATCAACTCGGTAAACTCTGTATTCCAGAGAAAGAAAGAGTGCATGTGATCCGAGAGGCACATAGTTTGTTGATTGCAGGACATTTTGGAGTAAGTAAAACATTGTCTGTATTGCAGAATCACTGTTATTGGCCTCAAATGCAAGAAACTGTAGCTAAATACATAAGAGGTTGTGCTATGTGTGCAACAAGTAAGCCTAGCAATAGGAAATTGGGTTTGTACACGCCTCTTCCAATTTCTTCTCATCCTTGGGAAAGCATTTCTATGGACTTTGTAGGAGGACTACCTATGTCTAGAAAAGAGCATGATTATCTATATGTTGTTGTGGATAGATTCAGCAAAATGTGTATCTTAATGCCATGTAACAAACAGATCACTGCTGAACAAAGAGCTCATCTATTCTTTTAGAATGTTTGGGTACATTTTGGGCTACCCATGTCTATTGTATCTGATCGGGACTCCCGGTTCTTGGGAGAATTCTGGTTAACTTTATGGGAGATTATGGATACTAAACTGAAGAAAAGTACAGCTTTTCATCCACAGACCGATGGGAAAACAGAGGTAGTAAACAGAATAGTGGTTCAGCTGCTCAGAGGATATTGTAGTAAACATCCTAAACTTTGGGATGAGCAGTTGCAGTATATACAGCATGCTTACAATCATGCAGTTCATTCTTCCACGAAAAGATCTCCTTTTGAAACGTGTTTTGGTTATCTGCCAAAAACACCGATGGACTTCTCTTTTGGCAAAGATGCAGTGGATGGACATCATGATGCAGATAAAGCGCTAAGGTTCATTCAAATAATCCAAGCAGTACAGCAGGCAGTTCAAGAACAGTTGGAGAAGAGCCAGGCAAAGTACAAAGCCAGGCATGACAAGCATCGAGTTGATCATCAATTTCAGGTTGGTGACAGAGTTTGGTTACATATCACCAAAGAAAGGATGAAAGGTGAAGGTAAAAATATTAAACCTATCTGGTATGGTCCTTTTGAGATCTTGGAAAAGATCGTTACTAATGATTTTCACTTGAATTTACCTCCATACATGCAAATTTATTCAGTTGTCAATGTTGAGAATCTTAAATTGTATGAGCCTCCTATGATCATGGATGAGGAAATTATCATGCAGATTCCTTCAGTTGATGATATGGCACCTGAATATATGAATAAGTTGCAGGATGATGTTATTCTTGATAGAAATGTAAGGAATTCACGAAGAGGGAATGCTGAGTACCTCCGAGTGGGGCTTAAGGGCATGCATCCTAGCAAAGCAAGATGGATGGAGATTGGAAAAGTGAGGGAGCTATACCCTCACTTACTTGCAGAATAATTCAGGCTTTTGGTGGTCCAAAAGCTCTCCAATGGGGAGGAATGATCCGGAGGATTATTCGTCTTTAATTTACATTGATCCAATATGGTACAATAGTTATTAATCTATGGTTCAAAGAACATAACATATGTTTTAACTCATATATATAGCTACGACAGACTTATCACACTACTGTGACAGACTTAGCTGTGACAAACTTATCACTTGCTGTGACAGACTTATCACTTGCTGTGACAGACTTATCACTTGTTGTGACAGACTTATCACACTGCTGTGACAGACTTAGCTGTGACAAACTTAGCACCTGCTGTGACAGACTTATCACACTGTTGTGACAGACTTAGCTGTGATAGACTTAGCTGCGACAGACTTAGCTACGAAAGACTTGTCACACTGCTGTGACAGACTTAGCTGTGACAGACTTAGTTGCGACAGACTTAGCTATGACAGACTTATCACTTGCTATGACAGAATTGTCACACTACTGTGACAGACTTAGTTGTGACAGACTTAGCTGCGACAGACTTAGCTGTGACAGACTTAGCTGCGACAGACTTATCACACTTGCTGCGACATCGCAAAGTTAGTGGTGACATCAAACGGTTACGTTACGTGTGACGCTATGGTATGGTGCAACATATGTGCGTAATGGTCATTACAACGTGTTGTGATTCAACATGTGCATGGAGTTAGTTGAAACATTTCGGGTATATGGAACGTCGTGGTAACATAATGCTTTTGCAATGACTTGGCTGAATTGCATGGTTCAGCTTAGCGTATGGTTGTAACAATAATAATAAAAATAATAATAACAGTTGAGATGATGGAATTGAATCGGTTACTTATCCCTCCCGCTAAATGCTTAAATAGGGGATTCTAGCCGAAGTGAAGGGAAGAGAGGATTCAGCTCGTTTAGAAGGCAGCACATCGTTTCTCTGTTATGAGAAGCTTGGAGAATCTATCGTAAAGTGTTGAAATGTTGTGGAAGTCGAATTTCTCTGTTATATTTTAGCTTTCTTTGCCTTTCAAAGGCTAAATGTAATTTCTAGAAGAGAGGTCTTAAAGATTTTGTACAGCATTCTGTTTATAGTTGCTAAAGTTGTTTTCCAGAACCATTTTGTACCATTTAAAAAAGATTAATTGGATCGGTACCCATTGGAGAGGGACCCGGAGACGTAGCCCAGTGGAAGGGGTGAACTTCGTTATCAACTTCTGTTTGTGACGCTCCGATTCTATGCTTGTTTTTCCCACATCTATTTATCAGTTTTGCCTTTCATTTATGTTTCAGTATTTAATTTCTGTTAATGTTGTTCCATTAATTAACCTACTGAACGCATTCTTTTAACACAAACTTTTAATGCACACAAGTTGAGGTCCGACGGATCAGTTAGTGTCTTCTATTGCACCATAAGTTTTTTTTAAATGCTCAAGTGAAATGAAAAATTTACGGAAGAAACACTAACAACATGTTTTTTGACTTAAGGAGTGATAACACAAGAAAATTAGGAAAAAATGGAAAAAAATAATATTCTTTTTTAAAAATTACATATTTAGAATCTACATAAAAAATTGTATCTATGTCTAAAATTTCATCAAATATGGTTGTGTCTATAATTCTATAAAGAGTGGTGGAAGATAGGAATATTGTGGAAATGGAGGAAATGCCCAATTAGCTATGGTTTACCATATTCCATAGCACGGCGTTGGTAACTATGAATCAACCACATAAGTTTGTGAATGACACATGGGTGCACGAGAAGGAAGGTTTTAGGTGCTATGGAATGCTCACACATTATGTTTAAATTAAAATATTTATTCCCATGCATAGTGTTAATAGAAACGATCTAGCATTTTATTTTTTCAAAATGCTCACATGTTATGGAGTACATAAATCTATAGTGTTATGGAATACATAATGCTCATTCATTATGAACTACGTAATGCCTAAGTTTTTATGAGTTATAAAATGCTCTAATGTTTTAAACCATCGAGATTATGTGTTAAGTGCATAGTGGAGATAAGGGGGGTGAGAGAAAGAAAGGGGATACGAGAGGAGGGGGGGAGTTATCCTTGTAGTCCTTATCCCCTAATGCCCTAAGCCCTTAATTCCTAACCTCTTAAAACCTAACCCTATAAACCTAGATCCCTAAATCCCTTTACCCCTATTTCCCATAACCCCTAAACTCCTTAATTCCTTTAATTTTTTACCTCTATTATTTTAACCAATAACCTCTAAGCTCTATTTTACCCTCTAGATGTAAAATAACCAGTTACCTCTACATTATGTTTACATGTGCAACATTCCTTATGAAAGTGATCCATATATTTGCTTGTGCACTCTAAGTTTGCATGTGTTCTATTTGTTTGCATGATAGCTCTAATTTTTCTTGATCTCTCTCCCTTGGGATTGATCACTCTTCTATTGGATTTGGCATTCTCATTTGGACTTGTGCATTAGCCTCTAAGATCTAGTTTACCCCTTATAAGGCTTTAACCCTTTAACCCCTTCACCATTAACTCCTAACTTAATAAACCCTAACACCCTAATCCCAGAGCGCTAAATTCATTTATCCCCTAGAGCCCTTAACCCATAAACCCCTTAACCACTTTAAGTCTAATTCCACAATCCCTAATACCTACTCCACCCGCAACCCTAAACAACATAGCCCATAATATTTAAATCCCTAAGGCCCTAAGATATTAACCCCTAGAAACAATTAAACCTTTAATATCTTGGCCCCTAGCCCATACCCCATTAACCATTGATCCATAAATTCCTTAACCGTTAAATCACCTAACCCGTAAAACCCCCTAACCCCTTCTCTGCTTAACTCCCTAACCCATAAAAATTTAATCATGTTAACAACCTTATTCCTTTACCTCTAAACTCTTAATCCCTAACCCCTAAGTCCTAGTTAACCCCCTAACGCGTAATCTGTAAATCCCAAAACCCATAAATACTTAGAAACCCCTAATCCATCATTTCCTAGAATACATTAATACCTTAACCCCCAAGACTTTGATCCTTTAACCCATTGACACTTAGACCTTAACCAAATCAACCCTAATATCATAACCATAGATCCCTAAACCCCTTATCCTATAAATCTACTAACCCCTAAAGGCCTAACCTATGAAATAATCACCAATCACCTAACCCTTATGACCTTAACCACTGATACTCTAAGCCCTTAATCTATTACAATTCATTAACGCTTATGCCCTTCACCCTTAAAATTTGAAACCTGTTGAAACCTAACCCCATAACATTGGTTCTCTCAATCCATTAACCCCCAAACCCCTTTATCTCTAAGCACTTAACACCTAACACCTAAGTCGCAGTTTATCCATAAACACTTAAGCCCTTAATGTCTAACCACTAAAACCCAAACCCTCTAAAACTGGAGCCCTAAATCCCCTTATAGAACTAAATCGCTTAACCCATAAGCCTCTTAACCCATAACCCCTTGACCCCTTGACCTGTTTACCTCAATCCTTCAACCACTAACCACTTACCCCAAGTTTACCCCCTCACCCCTAAACCATTGAACCCATAAGCCCTTAAAACTTAACCGTTGACCTCTGGAACACTATTACCCTAACAATCAATCCCTAAATCCCTTAACTACTAATCCCCGAACTGCTTAAACCTTATTATCTTAACTCTAGTTAATCACTTATTATTGCTTAACCCCTAACTCCTAAACCATTAACTCATATCCCCTTAAGCTCTAACCCTAAAGATCATAAACCTTAAATAATATAACCCCTTAATTAACCCATAATACTTAATCCTTTAAACCATATACCCTAATTCCTTAGATAGTAAAATCGATAACCTCTTAGCTCCTTATCCATCTAACCCCATAACCACTAAACACCTAAACCCCTTTATCCATTTAATTCTAATCCCTTAACCCCTATCCCCAAATCCCTAGTTAACCTCCTAACCCATACAACACGAAGGCCAAAACCCTTGAATATAAGGAGTGATAGGGAAATAAAGGGAATGTTATATTGGTAAGGAAGTATTAAATTATAAGGGTTCAATAAAAAAAATTGTGTGTGGATAGCCATAATGCTAGAGCGTTTATTTGAATATAATGCTCTAATGTTTTCCTTCATTAGACATTACCTAGTTGTGCACCAAACATATTAAATGTTTGGGAATTTGTTTTATTAAAGAAGGAACGCTCGAGCGTTATGGACTTAAGAAATGCTAGAACTTTTTGTGATAAAGAATGTGCAAGCATTATGGATTTAATAAACGCTCTAGCATTTTGGCTCTACATAATTTTACAAAACTTTATGCATACTCAGTCTGTTGTATCCCTAATACTTTGTGTATTTCCCCCACGACAACAATGCAAACATACATGCACAAATGAAGAGTCACTAGTACAAATTGGGTGATAGATGACTAAAAAAATGACTAAAATGGGTGATAAGTGACTAAAACAATGACTAAAAATGAGTGATAAATGACTAAATTTGGTCACGTGACCATTGTTCATAAATTAGCAATCACTTATCACCCAACCAATGTGGTCATTTATCACTTTGTCATAGATTGTTTGAATTGCTTAAAGCGTTGGTCATATATTTAATCACTTATTTGGTCATTAATTGTCACTATTTGGTTGTTTATTTGGACATTAATTGTTGTTATTTGGTCATTAATTATTGTTGTTTGGTAATACATTTAGTCATTTAGTTATTCAATGATTAATGTTAGTTGCTCATTTATTGAGTCATTGTTTGTTGTTAACTGGTCATTTATTTAGTTATTGATTTTTGTTAACTGGTCATTGATTTTGTTATTGATTATTGTTAACTAGTTATTTAATTAGTCATTGATTTATGTAGATAGGGAACAGAGGAATCAAACCACTAAAATTTTTCCCGTAAGACATGTTCCCTTCCATTAAGCTAGAACCCTTAAATAGAATCAAAGATCACATTAAATCAAATTTCACACTGAACCAATGTTCCCTGAACCCAAAATATATAAACTTAACAATAGTGAAATCATGCAACTCTATCAACTAAAGGTACTAATTCTTGTAGTAATTCCTCAATAAAAATGCATAAAACTCATATATTAGTGTGACTTAACATTATATATTTGAAGCTCTCCAAAAGGTATTGCATTCATGCAAATGAAAATTATATGGAAAGACTAAACATTGAGGGAAACAAAATAAAATGTCCTCAAACCTTCAGGAATGCTTGTTATACATAAAATTATCCTTCAAGTTTGGAAAAAAAAGAACTCAGAACATGAACTAAATAAGATGTTACTTACCATCATTTGTTTTGACGAGGTTAGACTCCTTTCTGGTACTAGACCTGTCAAATAAGAAAACCATGACAACAATTTAGCAATTAAATGAATATATTCATAAGAAATGAATATGGATAAACTATATGTGCCATAGAGTTCATAAATGTGATGCTACCAATCTGAAAAATAAATCAAAACCACCTATGATTCATATTCTCATGTTTACATGTGTTAGGTATTTCATCTTAATATGTACAACAAGAAGCTAGATATAAAAATAAAACATGAGTTGCAAGGTGTTGATGCTCAACATCGACATGCTTCTGAAGAGGTCGGGGCATGATACCAAAGGATAACCTATGGAACATTTTTGAAAAACCATTATGTATGCACCATCGTGCTTGGGAGATATGCTTGTTGTGTATGTATCTCACTTCACCATTTGTGCTCATGTATGAACCCTATGATTAACTTGTCAAGTTTTGTCTTATGCGTTGTTTTGTTGATATAGTTTGGTTGATGTCGTGTCTTCAATTTTGACCGATTTTTTCCACACATGTCCTCATGTCATGATTTTTATACTATTGTGTTCATCTTGTTGTATTGTGTTGAGCATGAAAACACCTAACTAAAGAGCTAGAATCCCTCACAAACCATATCCTATGCAAGGTGATGAAATCTAAGTCAGACAATACATCCAGCTGGAAGACAAATAATGGCTACAGGATATCCCCCTACCAAGAGGGATCCTGGATAAAAGAGACCTAGAATAATGGCCACTAGGATACCTCATTCATGACATGTACAAGTAGGTGAATCTTCCACTTTTTCCTTTTTTCGGTTGCAACCCAGGTAAAGGGGGGACAACAATGCAATGAGGTCAATGAGAAGTAGCCTTCAATACAAGATAGAGTGTGGTATTCCACACTGAATTCTGGAACCAATATTATGAATTCAACCCTCCTAAGGGAGAGGCATACCCAACAAACTAGTTGTGACCGTACCAACAAAAACTAGGCGATTTTGGTTCCCTAATAGTCAACAACTATGTCTTATATGTAAATGGAAAAGGGGGGTTATTTGGATGCCTAGTCCTAGTTCCGTAGCTAACTACAATGTTGTTTTTGGTCCCCAATTAGGGTTAAATGTGTGTTGACTTAAGTAAATTTTTATCCTCACTTTAGTTTAGGGTGTGTGTATGTGCACAAGTGGTGTGAAAAAACCCCAATATATGTTAAAACTAAATGCTTGAAACTGAAAGTAAATATTGAAATGTAAAGATAAACAAAAAATTGATTAAAAGAACTAGCTAATTGTTTCATAAACACACCATGCACCAATTACTAAGCAAGGGATTATTGATTAACTGCTTCATGCAATTCGAAAAGCTAATAATGCAAGATAAGCACTCAAACAATGTAAGCAAGTTGAAAACTGAAATTGGAAGCTAACAGTATCACAAATAAATCAATCATTCGAAAAAGATTCAGGGTCTAAACAAGGGGTCCATAGGGTTGTAACTAAGTATTAGAGCACTTTTGTTTAAGGTAAAAAAGTGTTCCAGAGTGCACACAACTCAAAAGTAGCATCAGGAAAAAGAAGAGAAAAAAAGGCATAATGCTCTTATCGAGGCCACAAGAGCGCTATTAACTGTGCAAAAGGAGCGATCTAGATCACTCTTAAGAGGAAGATAGGAGCACTCCAGGTGAATTTGGCCAAAAAAATAAAACAAAGCTTAGTGGGGGTCTGAGGCAGTGATCTAAAGGTTAGGGGAGATTGATTTTGCAAGATAGATGTCTACTAGGAGGATAGCAGAGCTGGAAAACAATAAAAACAATGAATCTAAGATAGTAAAATGTATGGAAGAAAACCTGACTAAACAAATTCTTAACACTATCAGGGATCCATGAGGATCAACCCAGTGTGGTTGCCAAATTTGTTGTGAGTGATTTCACACCCACACTGGTGAAAAATGGGCTCTTTAGGCTTATGGAAACCAAGGTAAAAATAACATAACAAATTGGTTATGATGGCTTAGATGTGTGAAAGAAAACAAGTAAAAATAAGTAAAAGTAGAAAATCTAATCATGCAAAGCTAAACATAGGAAATGGACCTAGATATCATTGCATGCAAGCTGTAAATAATAAGCAAGAGTGAATGTGGGTAAACTAATAAACAACAACAAATAGTAACAATAAATTTGATCCTTTTTCACACACTAGAGCATAAAATGTATAAATCATTACCATTTTATTAAGCAAATGTGCAAAGTACATGGGTGGAGAATACATGTGTTAAACGGGCCCTTGCAACTGATATAGAGTATGGTTCTCTGGTGTCTGGACAATCTAGTCTCATGCATGAGATCACAATGGTGTCGTATATCAACCAGCTGGAAGGAGTGAGAGGTAACTAAGGGTTACAAAATTCTAGGGAAATTTTAGCAGAGTAACAGTTCTTCAATGGAGTCATATGGAATGAGGGTTTCCACCCTTCTATTTATAGGAATTTTGACCAATGTATGTTTTCCCATCATTTGTATGTGTATTGTTCCATGGTATTAATATTGGTAACTTTACCCTAGGTTTTAGGCAACCCATGGTATTTTTCTATGGTATTCGTATTTTCCCTCTATTTTTTATTTGAAAGTTTTTTCCCCTTTTTTCATTTGTTTTTTTGTATTTTGGGGAATATTTTCTTATTTTTTATGGGAAATAAGTATTTTTATCCAAATGTTGTAGAAAGGATAGATTTTCTTTTTGTGTCAGTGGAGGCCAAAAATTAGGAAAATAAGTGTGAAGGTATGATGACCAAGGTAGTGAGCTAAGTGAACAAATTTATGGTTTTAATAGTTTGGGTGATTTCGTTTCTTGGAGTTTGATCAATTTTTTCTATGCATTTCATCATGTCAATATTTGTATACTATTGTGTTCAGTTTACCACATTAATCATGCACATATTTCATTTGTCTAAAACTCCCATGCGTTGACCCCTTCGACACTCCATCAAAGTTTCGGCACAATGTGATCATTTGAGTTGTGTCCATTAAAACTTCACAAATTTCCTTCCATTCATAAATTCATCAGTCATGCCTACTAGTTTCATCTCATTACACCTTTTATAAAAAAATTAAAATTATTTTCCTTTGGGTGCCCTATCACAAAATAAATCTTGTGCCATTGGTTTTAAAAGGGACAGAAAGCTCTCCATTTTTGTAAAATTCCCCTTTCGGTATCCTTTCCCAAATTCATTTCCCAAAGGCCTTTTATACCTTCAATTTCCTCCTATTCCATTCCCAATTCTCGTAATAAAAATATATTAAAATTTCTCTCAGAGCCTACTCCCTAACTATCCCTTCTTTTTTCCCTTTCTATTTGTTATTATACCATTTAGTAACCTTTTAATATATATCCCCACTTACCCTTCGTTGTCATTTACTTTTATTATCTTTTGACACTCTTAATTTCTCTTCCCCTTCCAAATCCCTTTATTTCCTATTTTTCTCACAATTAAAAATAAATAAATAAAAATTTAACCTATTCATTGTTACCTTTACCACCACTTCTCAAGAAATGATAAAATTCCCTTATATCCTGGATTCACTTATCGCTTAGAAGGGACATTGAGTGAGACATACAACACGAAGAACAAAATACTCGACCATTCAATATAACTCACTCGATATATGATTAGGTTTTTTATATTGTTGTGTCTTGTATTTAAGGCCTATTAGAGCCCAAGATATAAATAAGAAACTTTATTATTTCTTTTATAAATTTATTCATTCTTTTATCAAATATAAATTTATAGATATAATTTTACTTATATAAATTTATAAAAATTATAAATTTATAAAAATTAATAAATTTATTAGAATTAAAAGTTTCAACTATAAACTTATATCTATAAATTTATATATAATAAATAAAGAAGATATAATATATAGATATAAATTTATTAATCTTTTATAAATTTATAGAATTAAGAATGCTATAAATTTATAGGCCTATTAGAGCCTATAGTATAAACGTAAATATTTATATTTATATAAATGAGAAATTTTAAACATTGTCCACACATATTTTGTTAGGATTATCGTAGTCCTCCCTTGTCCATTATAGTCTAAATGTTAATTTCCTAACTAAGGAACATGTTTCCACTTCATTAGTGCCCACCTAGAACTTGATGCGCCACTTTTCATGAGTTTAGGAGCTCCATAGACCAGTCTCTACATTTTAGGAGCCCACACCGAGTCATGGGAGTCCCACCATCAGTTCACCCTAGTCGTTGTTGAGTTGTGCTCCGATGGGCCACATTCACTTCATGTTTAGTTAGCCTATCGAAACATTTTCATGCTTTAAGGAGGTTAGGATCCTTTTCTCACCTTCCTTGGTCAGTTAACTGATTGTGAAGTGATTTAGTTTTCTAGAGTTACAATAGTGAGTCTCCAACGATGTTTTCCCATAGTTAGTGATCTCTAGAGTCATTCCAAGTCATAGAATTCGAATCACTCCTAAAGGATTTGAATTATATTCATTGTATTATGGATGTATTACATACAGGTTAATGATTATGAGATTAATGTTATGATGTCAAATTTGTTCCTCTTGTCTAAATAATTTCACCATGATTGTTTGAGAACTCTAGCACTGAAACTCTTCTTCCTCATTCATTCTTCTTTCACAGTGAGGTTCAATCCATCCTGATGATAGTGTATCTTTGCTAATTTTACATGGTATCAGAGCAAGTTCTCACGCCATTTTCAATCCTGCAAAACTTCCATTGATGCACCAAAAACAATTGGGTTCCACATAATTCTCGGTATCTTTTCCTTGCTCCCTATGTATTTATCTAGCAGAGTAAGTAAAAAGCTAAGATAGATTTTCTTTTTTATCTACTAATAAGAATCTTATATATATATATATATATATATTGTAGTAAATCCTTGAGGACTCGATGAAAGATGATTATGGTAGTTTTGAATGGAAAGTTGTGTGTGTACTAACAAAAGACTCTTCGACTTTATTGAGTTGATTAAGGCTCATTGAGTTAAACAATGGGACCATATATATACAAGAGCATGATCAATTTACCCTTCTATCAAAAAAAAAGAATTACTATACCAACTCCTATATGTTTAGGAATTTAGTATTGGTATAGCCAAGGTACCAAGATATATAGAATGTAGGGCTAACACTTATGAACATAAAAGGATTCTTCTAATATGCCTTTCACATGTTATTTCTTATAAAGAAAAGATATTAATACAAAATTGTTATGCATCTTAAAAGGTAATCAAAAGACCTTGATTCCTATATAAAAACATATGTATATTTGGTTATATCATATATACATATAGTATATATGATATATATACATATATCTATATAGTATAACGTAACATTACTATAGAGAGAGAGAGAGAATTTGACTTGTAGCATGGCTAACCTTTAACATTTGCATGATTAAGCAATTGGCACGATTTTTGTCTTGGAGAAAAATATGGAAATGATTCCCTTAACTAGAGAAAGGTTAACCCTTTCCGTCACATCTTGTTAAGAGAAACGTGTCAGTTACCACTGCCAAATGGTAAACAATTCAGTTTTCACTTTCCATCGCAATCTCCACCAAAAACTCTAGGTGCTTATGAAGTAAATGCCCATGTCCAAGTGTCGAGTCTTGGCGAGTGGGGTTGTTTGTTAAGAACGGGGGAGAAGATTATATGATCTACATTTTGGGGGGGGAATATCTGTTATTTTTTGGGGACAAAGGGTGACTCCATCATGGATCTGCGATCCTTGAGCCGACGACTTCATTCAATCTCCCTCCAAGGTGTTGCGTTTTCTTCCTTTAGAGATGGAATCTCTCCTCTAGGTACTGCTTTAGGTTGCTTTTTGTTTTGTACTTATAATTTTTCTTGCCAATACTTCGCCTGCGATATGATTTACATTCAGATCTAGAAATGGATCTCTTCTTGCCAGCGATTGGTATAGTTTTGGTTTACGATTTGGTTACTGACTGATTTTTAATTTTAGTTGCCTGCGATTTAATTAAAAAAACAGAGTTGTTTGTATAGAATGGGAGTCTACGACTGATATATAAGTTAATACCTATTTTATAGTTATGGATAAATTTAAACTTAATTTGAGCTTAGTTTTGATTTGGGATGGCTCTGGAGGTTTTGTAAGTGTTCCATGCAACCGTGCTTCCGTTGACAACATCGGTATGTGTCTTCTTTGTCTGTGTTTCCTTTTATAGATCTGAAACAGTATATCTCTTGAATTTGTTTTGATCTGATAAATTCAAATATGAGATTGTATACCTTTCGAATGGCTTTGATTTGATAAATTAGATCTGAGATCATGTATCTTTTGATTTTCTTTTATCCGATAAATTCAGATCGGAGATCCTATATTTTTTTTATGTGTTTTGATCTAAGATTGTAGATCTTTTACAATGCATTTTTGATCTGATAATTTAGATCCAGAATTGTATCGGGTTTGGATTTGGTATACGGTGCTAGGTTTATCCTTATTATTTTGTGTTATGATCCAACTGTGCAAGCATTACATCGTATACATGTGATCAATCTGTAAGTATGTATCGATTTTCCATTTACATTGCCTTGGTTATCCTTGTATGTCTGCATTTTTGTAAAATCAGGTATACATATATTTATGCTTGCTCTTTTGAATTATGGACTGTACCAAAACTATGTCTTTCCAAATGCCTGCAATTTTACCAAATCTGGGTTGTATTTCATGTTTGCGTTAATATTTCATGTTTGCGTTAAAGTCTATGCATGCGATTTGATTTATCTACTGTATAAAAAGAAAACATGTTTTTTTTAAATGCCTTCAATTTTATCAAATCTCGGCTCTACATTTATTAAACCAAGTCGGCCTTAGATTCATTAGACCAAGTCGTTCAAACTTGCGAATGAACTTATTGGTTAAAAAAATATGTTATGTTTTTTGTATTTATTCCAATGATATATATATATATCAAATTCATATACAAATAAGTTCACAATGTTATCATGAACTATGAGTACTTTATTATAAGTTCACAATGTTATTATGAACTATGACTACTTTATTTTAAAGCTAAGAACTCATTGGCTTTTATGGGCGTAAGATATTTTGGTATGATGCATAGTATTGTTTAAATGGATTTTAAGGCATGATTATAGTACATAGAACCCATAAAGAAAACTAATAATTTCCGTATACATGGAACGGGTTCATAATTTTATTATGAACTATGAATATTTTAAAGAGACTTTACTCTACATACATATATATATTGGGAGAATCTTACTATAAAAGGTATATAGATTAAAGTAAAAATGGATTTATATGTAAAGTGGAAAACTGTATTTTGGAAATCCCTTGTTAAAGTATATATATACACACTGCTATCATGATATATTTTATATTTTATTATTAGAGTATAATTAGTTCTCTGAATATAAATACACATTAAAGTATAAGGCAATCATTATTATGAGTTTAACGTTGGAGTGGATTATTGTAAGGAAGCCTATGCATATATTCTCTCTCTATATATATAGAGTAGTCTTATATCCTTTAAGTTTTGAATTGAACATGCTTATGGTTGTTTTTTTTTATTATCTTATTGTTTATATAAAAACTTGGATCATATGTAAATAGACTTGAATCATATGTGCCTACGAACTACTAAAATCTAGACCATATATTTTTAGTAGTTTCCAATGTTACATGATGGACCGAGTATGTATCTTGATTTAGTATTAGTTATTGTTCTATAATTGTTCAAGAGTGTAGATGTTATTGTTTTATAATTGTTTAAGATTGAAGGCCATGAGTGACCTCTTGGAATACCTTTATAGGAAAAAGGTATTCCATTTAATTGGAAAACCTTACATTCTCCAAAGAAGGAAAATGGTAATTGGAGAGTATTCTGGGTAAAAGCTAGTGGAGGTGAAGAAAATGGCAGCGCATGTGCCACGAATTTGTAATTTTTTTCTCTTGATAAAATAATATAAAGACTAACAAGCTTTGGTGGATGTAGCCTCATGGATGGGGTGAACCACGTATATGATGTCTCTTTTTTATGTTCTATGTTTTTATGTTTATATCTATTCATTTTTATGATGATATTTAATGTATGGATGATGTGCAACAAATGCTTATGATACATTATATTTATTGCTACAATGTTCTATGAAAAACACTCGCAAGCATACAATTAAAGGAACATATTTCATGGAGGAAAGCTATTTGGATAGTTGATTCAATACATCTGGTTTAACATTGTGATTTTAATATCTTGATTTCTAGGTAAGCAATTAAAAATTTGAAAGATCTTATTACCATGGAATTCAATTATGGTAAAGTGTTAGTAATGTTTACAATATGAGAAAGATGAAGTATGACCAAGAGTTAAGATAAGATAATGAGAACGTGTGATATTAGTCTCCTAATGTATGGATTAGTTATTTTTTTTACAATTATGTGATTTCATACTTTAAAGAGACTAACATGGTTAACTTGTTGAAAATGTAGAAGTGAAAAATTTACCCCCAATTTGTATGAATTTACATTGAGGAATTTTGAGTTTGTTACAATTCTACCTAGGTGTGAAGCACCCTGATAATGTGCGCATGTCAAAGTAGAGAGTGATTGAATTGGTTTTCCTTTGAATTGAAAGTTTTATGCATGTAAAATAAAGAATTCAAAATAATTGTGTTACTCCTGAAGCTGCAAAATGGAGAAGTCAACAGCCTTGTCATCGAGGATCCTCACAACCTTCAATTAAGGGTCACAATGGGAAAGGAGGCCGAACCCCAATAAACTTTAGAGAAATCTAAGTACCTGAACAAATTGGATGAAGCCTTTGGTTTCATGTGCATTCATTTCTCTAGGGAGTTACTCTTCCACCTTGATGGATTAAAAACACCAAGGGAAGTATGGAAGAAGCTTGAATCATTGGTTGGAAAGATGGATGAGCTTAGAGCCCACATTTTGGAGAATCGAATTATTTCTCTTCAACACAGTAATTTCAAAACCATCCAATAATTCTTCTCCAAATTCAAGTTTTTGGTGATGCAATGCAAGAAGTGTGGAATTGACAAGAAGGATGAACAATTGGTGCTCTCCATTCTGAGCAAGCTAGGCCCATAATTTTCAGTATTTGTTTCCACCTTCCACTCTGGGAGACTAACCACCCCAAACTGGTGAATTCCCTCACTTGATGGATTCACTCAATCCCTCATTCAAGAAAAATACAAGTTGATTCAAATGGGAGCACTTAGATCCTCCAAGAATCAAGATTTTTTGGTAGGGGAGACCAAGAACGCAAAAGCTAAAGGGATTCAGAAGGGGAAGGAAAAAAAGGGAACCCTCAGAGCCTCCATTTTATACCATTTGTTGGGAAATTCATCTAACGTGTTTGGGAACAAATGTGGCCATATTCTCTCATCCATGTATCCATATTTTTTCAATTCTTTTTCAGAATTTCCAGTACTGTACAACTGGATCTAGACTTTGGATGAATTTTTGAATTTCTACTTGAGATGTTAATTTTTTTCCTCCAAACCTTTCAATGAAGTATGATGAAGTGGTTATTAAATTTGAGCTCACGGGAATCTATTAAGAAAAACACAACTCACAAGTAGATCTCATGAGCAAATTTACTCAAAATATGATATGAAATAGTGCAATAATGATTTGCAGTTGTGTATGCTTTCATTAATCGAAAGTAAAAATGTATAATCAATCCAAAGTAATACACTAGTATTAATATCTAGTCAATTCAAATGCATGAGAGAGGGATTCGAATTGATTGACTCAACCTAACTGAATGAATAACTAGACATGTCTAAATCACTATCGGAGCCTAACTAGTTAATTCCAGTTGTCTAAATCAGTGCCTTCGTCAGTTAGAATCAGTTAACTAATCTAACTAAATGGGATAGGTGAGGAAAGGCACCTTCCCACATGCAGTTAATCAATGACTGGTGCTAGGTGAATGTAACTGGATGTAACTGAATGTAACTAACTCCTAACTAGGCTTAACTAGTCACTAATTGAACTCAACTAAAGAAGGTTGGTTCCAGCACTCCCAATGGCTCTTAAATTGTAGGGATTAGTCTAAGAGGCACCTAAAATGATGCATGCAAGTGCATTCAGTGGAATTTAGCGTCAACTAGTGTTCCCCACACTCTAGTAACTAGTATGTGTGTCCTAATTAGGCCATGTGGACCCAATGGTGCTAGTGACTAAATATAAATTGAAAAGACTCCTAATTTAGACATAGTTGACCAAATTGGGAAAGGGAGGATTATAATCCTAACACCCCCCCTGAATGCTAACTTGGAAAATTTGTTGGCCCTGGTAACTAAGAACATATGTCACCCGTTATAGCTAAAGCAAAGTAACTGCTTAATACAAATAAGGAAACAGGGAAAAAACCACATGGGAAAAAATCCCCCCCTCAAACTTATAAGCAGGTAGAATCAGTATCAATCTTGTTTTTCTGTGAACAGGTATCTGGGGCCTAGAATGTAGACTTCTCCATATTATGTCTAGAGGAATATTCCTCTATGTAAGAAAAATAATATTCTCAACTAAATCATAAATATAGATAGCTACTGGATGAAAACCGGACCCATGTAGAGCAACTGAAATCAACTTATAAGAGAGAAAAATCTCTTTAGGATTAGAACCATGTGAGGAACACTCAAGAAAAAAATATGTTGCAGCCTTGAAAATAAAACCATGAGTGGTAAAATAATCCCCAAGTTTTAGGAGCAAGTGTCCAGGTGGATGCAGAATGTCTTCCTCTTTACTAGTTCTGTGAGGAGATGAGCATGTGACCAAAGGTAGAGAATCCCTGGGACTATGAAGAGAAAATGCTTGAGCTCCATAATATTATATAGCTTCAGAAATAACTAATTATTCACAACATAAAATATCAGAAACCTCACAAGAGAAAACTAACATCAAATCCCCAACAGCAAGTTTGAAGAAGACTTGCGGTACTTGATTTTTCACACCCAAAATGGTGAGAGCGACTCAGAAGCATGACTGAAAGCTCTTGGAATTTAAAATTTGAACCAAATAATATCATATCAGATCCAAATAAGATAATATCATATCCAAATAAGTTCATATCAGATCCAAAATTATGGTCCACCAATACAGTAGATGCACAATTTTCTCCTTCTTCAAAATTATGAATATTGGTGCATGCAATCCTGTAGGAATTTGTTGGAATATCTAGATCAAGGAGAGCAAATGGATCACTCTTACAATATTATATTTTTTCCAAAATATCCAAGGTATTACTTATTTTCACACCATCATCAACATTAGAGGGAGAGAAATCAAATTCCTCTTCACTTTCGGAAGCAATCACTCAAACATTTTGCACATAATTTTAAGGAGAATCACTGGAGAATGTTTGCATAGAAGTGCAGCAGTGTTTTTCTTCAATATCAGAGATTCGAATGTCTTCTTCGGTATCAGCCATATGAGAAGATGAGATATAAAATATCTCATAAACTTCTGAAGCATCAGGATAAGGAGTCACTGCAAGGAGACTTTCTTCAATTTGAATTGACTGTGTAGAATATTCTACTTCTTCTTCATCTTGAACAACTTCATCAGAGAGAGTACAGGCTGGGACTTTTGGATCAAGAACTCTTGTGGTTTTGGGTATGCTCTCCAAAGTTCTATTATGATCCTCATTATTATTGCCAAATGTTATGTCCAATTTTTTCTAGATATCCTTTGGGTATTCATGTAATGTCCCATTTTTTGAAATTTTATTAAATGGCCAATTTTTTACTTTTTCCCCAATTTCGAACCTTGACTAGTTTTGATGTCTAGGTCTCCAAATTGGCCCAAATGCTCCCAAATATTATCACAGTGTGTATGAAATATATTAGTACCTGAATATTATGTTTAGAGATTATTTATAACACTCCAACCACTTCTGCAAACTAGTTTTATATTTTGATCAAAGTAGGAGTCTTTACTAGCAAATTGGGGTTTCAATTTCCCCTAGGTAAATGCTGAAAATGGCTTCTCAAATGCTCCAAAACCCATTCTAATTTATGAATGTAAGTAGGCGACATGTAAAGGAAATAAATATTAAATCATATGCATCAACATTCAACTTTTAATGTATGCTATAACTCCCTTAAATCAAATGCAAAAAGACTAGTTTCAACCTTAGGGGAAATGACAGGCAAACTTCTCCAAATTCTATGAAACTCAAGAAAATAACTCCAAATGCCTATGTACTAAGAATTAAACTAATATAATCCATCAATAACAGTCCATTCATCCATAAACCATCAGTATTTCACTTATCCATTGGAATCTATCAACATTATATTGGTTCACAACAAGGTAGTGGGGAAATGGCACGGTTTCTTCATTGTTTAACATTTATACGTGAAATATTTTGGGTTTTTTGACCTAAGATTATTTTGAAAATTAAATACATAAATAAAATTCCATTAATAAATAAACCATCATTATTTTACTTATCCTTTCAAATCCATCAACATCAAATTGATCCACAACAAGATAGTGGGGAAATGGCACTATTTCTTCATTGATTAACATTTTTACATGAATTATTTCAATATTTTGACCTGAGAATATTCTGAAATTTAAATACATATAATTTAATTCATAACATGAAATAATTGGGCATTAGAATATCCCCCAAATAAATAAATAGCTCACCCAAAGCGCAATCCCTCCATGAGCAAGAATATGCCATAAAAACTCGAAATTGTTGAGAGAAAGTTCTGCAATAGAAGGAACCATGAGCTGCCCTGTAGCTTACACATGCAAATAAAAATCCATTAATTATCCATGAAATACCTGATTTGCCTCTCCAAACACTAACTTGGACGGGAATCTTTCACCTTCAAAATTGGTTAAGGCAAGAAAACTAGTCATCCACTAGCTCTCACAATCCACAAATGACAATTTCTCAAATGAGAAAAATCCATTATTTTGGTTTATTCCTGTATTTTATAAACATCCTTATCCTTATAAGGTTACCAATCCATCCACAAAATCAAGCCAATTCGAATTTGGGTGTGGGCTCAAGATTTTCCATGTGTCCTCCCTTTCCTAGCCTTCCATCTTCCCCCAATTTGAGTAGGAACCCATTGAGCTTCCCCAACTCACATGAAATCCATCTTGGAGGCTCTATTTATACTTTATATGTCATATATTTCATATTTCAGCCTCCAAATCTGATTTGTGTCACAGGTGTCATAGAATCTTCATCATTGTTGTCATAGAGCTGGGGAATCTAGTCCAAGTGTCTCACTAGCTCCAAAATGACTCTTCCTCTCCTATGTAAGTTACATTTGCTTCCAAATTTGACCTATTGTGTATATGGCCAATTTTATTATCCTTCTAACTCATCCAATAACATTTAGGATTCCCATGGATTCAAAATTACAAGAGGAGGATGCCATGTGGCACATAAATTCTAGCTTGTGTGGGCCCCATAGTCTCCATATGTCTCCATGCTCCATTGCCACTTCAATTTTATATTGTATTTATTTATTCATATCATTTATTAAATATTTATTCCATTCTAATTTTCAAACATCATTCATTTTCCCCCTTATTCCAAATCCCAAAGCTTCCACCCCCAACCTAGGAAACTAGTAATTTTCCTCCTTGACAATTATTTGACCCTTAGCATCAATTTGACAAACTATAATGAATATGGAAAATGTGATTAGGCCATTGTGACCCAATTCAAAATTTTGGACATCAAAAATCCTCCCTTCCCAATATTTCTTGTCCTCAAGCAATTTCAAACATGGGTGTTGAAGAACCTATTTTCTATATGATTCTTTGAAGTTGCCACTGAGTTTCCCAACTTTGAGTCTTTGAGATTCCATGAATATTTGAGAGGGAACCACCATGCTTGATGCTGCAATACTCTAATTAAAATCACTTTATTAAGTGGGGAATCCATATCCCATACTGCTTATTTCCCAAAAAAATTGAAATCAATGGGACAAAAAAATATCCCAGGGTCCCATTGCTTGTATTGCACTCCAACAATTAAGAGTGCTCTCCAACCCATACCATTAGGAAAGAGAATTCTGGGATCCCATTTTCTTGTATGCATTCTTCCAAACATCATGATTACATAATATATATCATCAAAGTACATAATAAAAATGTACATCAAGGAAGTGCCTCATCAAAAAATCATGAAAGTGCTTATACCTCCAAGTAAGTAGACCACCATTTTCCAAGTGCATACAAGATTCAAGTGACCAATCAAATCTGCTCCAATGAAATAGGTGAGGATCCCATGTCCTATAATGTTTCTCCAAAAGGATTTGATATGCATCAAAATATTCAACCATATATTCTTTCATACAAGAAGTGAATGAAGAATCTCCACTCAAATCTGAACCAAATAATGAGCAAAAAAAACAAGGAGACTTCAAATGACTCAAATAAGTCTCAACCATACATCCATGAATGAGAGAATCATAAATATATACCAAAGTATGTGCATCGCAACAAAAATTTTCTCCAATCATAAATCTATTCACCCCAGTGTTGGATGAAGTTCCTCCAACATCAAATTAACCAAGTGTTGAGCAAGAAAAACCATGAGTCTTCAAGTGACTCAAATGCATATCATAGGTGCATCCATGTAGATGTGCATCATCATAAATTAACAAAGGATGCTGCTGAAAATGTGAATAAAAATGTGCTCCAACCATGTCATCATAAAAAATCAAATCTAGGAGTTCCATACTCCTCATGTGGCACCATAAAAAAGAACCCTTCACCCATACTTCATTGAGACTAATGCTGCAAAACATGGAATTGTAGGATGTAGGAGAATGAACCAACTCACCCAAATGATCAAAAAGTGCAGAATTTTCATCATGGGAAGGATCCATATGGGTAGTATCATGTAGCTCCTTCAAAAGTGTGAAACCTTTGTCATAATTTGGTCCCAATGTAGAGGAATCATGCTCTTCTTTAAAAATTGCATAACATTCATCAAGAGACAATTCAAGTTCCTCTTCCACCACATAAAGTGTTTGGATCTCTTAAAGTTCATCTTCAAACACATCAAGCACATTCAAATTTCCACATTTTTCATGATCCACCATGTCATGAGAATCCGTCGAACAATCTAACATTTGACAATTAGAAACACAGCAGTAAAAACAAGTATCTTGAAACTTTTCAAGAAGTTGCTCATTTTGAATTGTGAGCTTATGATTATCCTCATTATTATTCAAGTATGCATCATGTAACAATTTATTAATCTCAACCAAATTGTTTATATAAAAAATCAAAGACATGAAATTACCTTCAATGTTGCATATTTCTCTTTGAATATTCTCCATGTCTTCAAGGAAGGATGGATCCTCCAATGAAGAGATTTTCCAACAAGAATTTGACACCAATGCTTTAGCGTCATGTAGTATTCTAAGGGCTTATTGGATCTTATTTCCATTCATCTTTAAGGACCTTTCAAGAAAATTAGGCTCTTGTAAATAAACCTCCTCATCTTCTTCCTTCTTGCTTGGAGCAACTTCATGAAGCTCAAGTGGTGATGGGGAAGTTGATCTTGTTTCTTCTTCAACTGCTACAAGGTCTTCATTTTCATGTTTACTATAAATTTTGCTCACAACAACATTTTGAAATCTGATCTCTATGTCACCAACATAGAGTTGTGAGAACCCATCAGTAGGTACTCCTTCATATTTCAAGCATCCATGAGTAGATTCTCTTTGTTTCATTTCCAAGGTAGAATGTGTCTCGAAATGATCTTAAGTATTTTCAATAGAAACTTCTTCATACTCATGTGATGTCTCTTCATATTTTTTAGAGTCACTTGGGAGTGAATTTCGATCCTTTTCATATACTACTTCTTCTACTTCTCCTATTTCAGAACTAGGTGGTTCATGGGTCTCCTCCTTTTGCTCCTTCAAGCAAGCTGATGCAATTTCCCCCTTGGTTTTCTTAAAATCAATATATTTTCTCCAACATTGGATAGCCAAAAATTCAAATCCTTTCATAATATTCTTGGTCATGTCTTCAATTATAGGTTCCATGATTTTTATATGCTCCTCACCATCATATGAGGTTCCCTTTTCATCCCTGGGCATTGTTTCCTCTTCAATAAAAACACTTTTGGGTTTCAATTTATAATGGTGGTCCTTGACTTATTTTCCTCATAAATATAATACCACGTCAGGTGCCATGATCATGCTCTTATGCCACTTTAATGTCCCTTTTTTTGAAATTTTATTAAATAACCAATTTTTCACTTTTTCCCCAATTTCGAACCTTGACTAGTTTTGATGTCTAGGTCTCCAAATTGGCCCAAATGCTCCAAAATATTCTCAGAATGTGTATGATGATATTTGGACTTTAATATTATGTTCATATATGATTTATAACCCTCCTATCACTTCTGCAAACTATTTTTATATTCTGATCAAAGTAGGAGTCTTTACTAGCGAATTGGGGTTCCAATTCCCCCTGGGTATATGCTGGAAATGGCTTCTCAAATGCTCCAAAAACCACTATAATTTATGAATGTAATTAGGTTAAATTTAAATTACATCAATATGAACTCATATGCATCACCATTCAACTTTTAATATCTACTCTAACTCCCTTAAATCAAATGTAAAAAGACTAGTCTCAAATAAATATCATTAACTATCATAACTCCCTTAGTAACTATCATTAAATATGGTTGGTTATGGTTGTATTTTGTTGACTATGACTAACTTTGGTTGATTGTTTTATTATGATTGATATGTCAGAAAACATTATGTCACAAGTGATATTTCAAAAAGGAATAAAAGACATAATTTATCAACCATATGTGGTTATGTTTGAGTTTATAATATAGTTGAATTTAATGGTATGTCACACTATGATATTTCAAGAATAAAACATAGGAGGTTATGTTTAAGGTCGATTTCAATGTCATGCCATAACAATATCTCAAGAGTAATAATTTAAGATTCTTATTTTACTGTTATGTCACATGTTGCAACATTTCAATAGTAATATTTTACACATTGACTTCAATATATGTCACGTGTTGTGATATTTAAAGAGCGATAATTTAAGAGGTTGAATTCAATGTTACGTTACGTTGGGATATTTTAAGAGTAATCATTAGAGGAAATTTCAACTTAAAATGGGTCTTTTAACTCTAATTCAAATTCCATGTCATCATGTGTTAGCCAATGAAATTTATTTAAATTTGAAATACCATATAGGTCTTAAACACTTTTTTAATATAAATTTGGGGATAGGTATCATAAAAAAAAACTATTTTTTTTGTTTGTATTTTCGACATATCTCCCCTTGTTTTTACTCAAATTTCGATCGGGAGAGATCGTGATGTGATGTGGATTTTATCATATGTATACCAAAGTCTAAAGGAAAGAATGGCATCTTGGTAGTTGTGGATCCACTCATACAGTATGCTTATTTCTTCTCTCTTTCTCATACTTTTAAAGAAAATACAGTTAAGTTGCATAATTCATGGACTACCCAAGATTATTGTGAATGATAGAAAACTAATTTTGAATGGTAATTTTTGGACTAATTTTTTTTCGTTTGGGTAGTCAATTGGCTCATAACCCCTCTTACCATCCTCAATCCGATTGGAAAATTGAGATTGTGAATAAATTTCTAAAAGTGTATCATCATTTATTTGCATATGATAAAAAAACACATCAAGTGGTTTCTTGGAAGAATGGTGGTACAACACATCCTTCCATACTTCATAGAAAATGTCCCCATTTATTGCAGTTTATGGATATCATCCTCCATTTATCACATCACCCTTGAAAGGGAAAGCTAAGGTTAAAGCAATGGAGTATCACATAGAGCACCAAGAAGAGGCTTTCCAAAGTTACAAAAAAATATATGATGAAACAACAAGAAGATCAACATCGCAGTGAAAGCAAAATTGAAGTGGGAAATCATGTATTTTTCTACTACAACTATACAAACAAATGTCCCTCAATCAACAAAATAAGGACAATAAATCACTAGCCAAGTACTATAGTCCCTATAGGGTGTTGCAAAGGATTGGAAGTATGGATTACAAATTGTAGTTTTCTCCATCTTCACATGTACATCCAATCTTACATGTAGGCTTCCTTAAAAAAGGTAATCAAAGATGAGACCCTAGTTTAAACTATTTTACCAAAGACTGATAAAGAAGGTAAAATCATACTAAAACCTGAAGGAATAATTGAAACATATATCAAGAAACTGTGAAATTGAGTAATTGTTGAGTACCTCATAAGTTGGAAGACCCTTCCAATAGAAGAGGTGACATGGGAAAATGACTTCTTCATGTAGAAACATCCACATCAAAACAAGTGTTGAGGATAAAACAAAACTTTGTCATCCTCTTCCCAATCTATCATAATGTCAAAGAGTCTATCAAACTATCTAAGATTAGCAAAAATAATATCAAATTACTTAAAAGGACTAAGTCTATGAGCATTCTTTCTATCTATCCCTTCCTTATTTACTAATATACATTTTGTCTTTATAAATATTGAACAAAAAACAAGCAATACAAACATATATGAAACTAAAGATCATTTGAAATAGTAATAGTAGTGGGAACCTTAGGCTCTATTGGAGCAAAGATATTTCCCCCCTTTGGAATCCTCTCTCAGAAGACCATATCCATTGTTTCCTTTTCCAACATGTTCATCTTAGCATCCAAATCAACATTTCCTTCAGCTATCAATTTGAGATTCACATGAACTTTCCCCAACTTCTCTTGGATTTCATCTTCCTTGAGCAATATATAGTTTTTTCTCTTCTTCCTACCCCATAATCGCTTTTCCTAGGAGAGTCTTGCACTACCAATACATGGTAACAATCTTCATATACTTTATGTATCTGGCTCTAGATGAGCCAACATATTCCACTACCGGTCCCATTTCAACCTAGATATCCTCTAAACTAATAAATTTTTTCACTCCTTCTATGTACTCCATTTTAGCAAATTGGTATTGAACCTCACCTGAGATTGATCTAGTGTATGTGGCTTTCGCTATATAGGATTGTTGTAACACCCTTGGCATATGAGTGGGGTGTTGTTTCCTTCGAGTAGTGCACTTTCCCCTAAACATGTTTTCTATTTGTAAGGGATCCCTCACATATGGAGTCTAAAAGTCATACATGCACGACCAAGAACTTGAAAGAAAATACCAAATATCTAGCAGAAGAGGCCATAGCTCTTGCAGGGATTGCAAGTGACCAAATGACAAGGAATTTCACGCCCTTTTCTCTCTAGAAACCAATTCCCTTTCAAATCCATTGTTAAACTTAGGCCTTTTCGAACATATGAGGAACCCTTGCTCACTTGACCTAGGATTTGAGGAGGGAAATGATTTTGGCCTTAAAAATCTTGTCAACCACACTTTGGGGTTTCCCTATGGATTGAACCCAATCTTCAAACAAGCAAACAAAGGAATTTCCAAATAGAGACAAATTTTGAACCAGTTGAAAACCTCCTTGAGGAAGCTTGAATTACCTTCATAATTGCTTCCAATCGTCACCGGTCCAAGTTATGGGCCAAATTTCCAGTACTATTATGACAACATGCAAGTATGAACTAGTCATGATTTCCCATGAGATAAACCACATTTCACCTTGCATTTACTTTCATGAAGGGTAGTAATTTCAAATGACGACACTCGTCAAAATTGCCGGTAACATTCAAAATTTGAAACGTTTTCTGTATTTTAAGTCAGATTTTGACAGTTTCCGTAAAATATTAGCTATATTTGATGAGTAAATTGGCCCATGACCGACATTTACCTGTCAAATTCCATCCATACTTGCATGCATCAAAGAATTTGTCACCTCATCTCATTATTTCCCATTTCCTAAGCCAGCCTCCCTATTCACCTCGTGCAACCATCATTTCATAGTGAATGCCTCCCATACCACTCGTCCAGTCGATCGAGGTGGTAGCTCATGGCTTTTGTGGCCTACCCACTACTAGACACATCACAGGGAAGTTATAATGTGATGCTTCGATAAAGAAGAAAATGCATAATTTATTAACCATATCTAGTTATATTTGAGGTTTCGAATATTGTTCATTTTAATGATATGTCAATGTCATGACATCTTGAGAGTAACAATTTAGAAGGTTATGTTTGGCGTCGATAAATGTGGTTGACTTCAATATTATTTCATATTATGACATTTCAAAATAAATAATTTATGAACTGCATATAACATGGTTGACCATGTTGTATACATGCATATCAATGATAATATGATTGGAATCAATATTATAACATATTTTAATAGTAATAAGAAGATGTGATCTTTAATAGTATGTCATATTGTGACATTTAAATAATAATAAAATGGTTGATTTCAATTTTATATCACATTGTTATATTTCAAAATTAATAATTTTATTTATAATTTATAATCTAATTTTAATATTTTATTACATTTTAATATTTTAAAAATAATTATTTAAATATTATATTTAAGGTTGATAATATGTTTGAATTAAGTACTATATCACATTGTAATGTAATAATTTAAGAAATTAACTTTTTTTAATACATTATTGTATGGATATATATATATTTTTTTTGAAAAATATAATTTAGGGGTAAATTTGTTTGAATGATAAAACAACAATACTAAGTGAAATTCCATTCAAACAAAGAACATAACCACCAAAAGTTAAGCTGATGTTAAATATTATGTCACATAATAACATTTCAACGATTATTATGTAAAGTGATTATTAAGACCGTTCAAACTCATACTAACGCTATAGTGAGCTTAACAATATAATTTCATATAACCCACGTCGAAAAGGAATAATAAAACAAGTTTGAAGTGGTATCTAAAAGAAACGTGAAAAAAGATTTAATTGTTTTATATAATCTCTATTTACTTTAATAAATTGTTTCATGCAATTTTAATTTACAAAATAGAGTTAAAAACTAATATAACTAGTGGTGGATGAATATAAATAACTTACATATTAAATATTATAAATTATTTATTGGAGGATAGGGCTCTCTGAAGCCCAGGCGGGAGCTCCAAGAATCGATGGGGGGTGATTGAGGGTTTGGGGAGGACTTGCAGCCTGCGGCCAGTAGTCGTCCAGGCTTGCGCCCCCTCCTCCGCTCTGATCCGCCTCTAAAATGATTATTGGAGCACTTTCTCTGCCCTTTCCATTCTCAGGCTATGCAGGTCGGCTTTTTTTCAAGAAATATGGTGCATGCCTCTCGCATGGTCAGATTTATTTTTTCCGATGTGGGTAGCCTACTGGGCTCGTTTTCCACTGGGTTTATGGCAGGGTCGAGAGATCGATCTTGATCTGTCGTGGATGAATGTTGGAGAGGTCGTGGTTTCCTGGTTACAGTCGCAATTGCAGGTATGGTCGCTTTTGTTCAATCCCCAGGGTTTCATTTGTGGAGCTTTCTTGATCTGGCTCTGCTGCTGGATTGGCGCTGCAGTTTTTGTGTTTAGGTTTTCTTGCTTGCACAAATCGACAGTCCGCCATTTGTTCGGTATTGTGGCGAGACGATAGGGAAGTTCCCTCCAAGTTTATGTGGGCGACGATGACCAGATCCCTGGTCGTTTCAATTTCATGAGCTTGGATCTTTCTTGATCTGGCTTCGCCATGGAAAGAATGGTGCTATGGTTGAGCGAATCAGCTGTACGCCATTTTGTTTTGTGGTGAGGCGAATTGGATGTGTATATGTGGGCGACGATGAACAGATGCGGATGTTTCTCTGCTCTTCCTCCGTTTGATCCAAGAAGCTGCGGAGAGCTATGGCTTTCTCCAGATTGGAGTCTTCAACTTCCTTGCCAGATTTCTGACTTCGTGTTGGCCATCTTTCGAGGGTGTAGGGCTCCTGATTTTGCTGAGAAAGATTGCCTGCCTTATATGGCAGTGATGGTGTCTATTTGATTTACTCTTGCGTGGCGACCCGTTTTGCTCCTTCAGGACCTTTGCGGCGGCGACGGCATCTCAGAGGCGGTGGCCTTTGTTTTTGGCAGTATGTCTGATCACAGATTTTTGTGACCTGTTTACTGATTTGGGTTATGATATCCATATTTTGGACAGTTATGTAATTTTGGTTACGCTTGTATGAGACTAATATGAGACAATGTAGGGATCTTAGTGATCCTCTTACATGTACAGATATGTAATTTTGTTCTACTTTGAAATAAAATTATGAATATTTTCCGGGGAAAAAAAAATTATAAATTATTTATTAATGAGTTATATATATAATTTAGAAGGACAGATTATAAATAAATATATTGATAGTATATTCAAGAAGAAAATATTTTTTCATCTACCTTAACTTGTAAAATATAAATACTTATAAATATTTCAATATAATAAATATTTATAAATATATCAATATAATATATATTTATAAATATATCAATAGAATATATATTTAATAAAAATATAATATAATATATCAATACAAAATATATATAATAAAAATACAATATATTAAATTTTTATTAAATATATATTTTATTATATATTTATAAATATTTATTATATTAATATATTTATTGGTATTTATATTTTACAAATTAAGGTAGACAAAAAAAGATTTTATTCTTAAATATACTATCAAGATTTTTATTTATAATTTGTCGCTCCAAAATATATATATATATATATATATATATTATAGCTCATTAACATCTTGATAGTATATTTAAAAAGAAAATCTTTTTTCATTTTCCTTAAATTATAAAATATAAGCATATATATATATCACATCTTTACCTTGTAAAAGAAAGCATTTTCCATATAATTTGTGAATTAGTCATGATATGACGCGTAAAGATGTGGTCGTTTGTATTTTAAACTAGCACATCCAAATAATTTGTGGTTGGATTACGTTGATAAGGATTAAATGGTTGGGAGATAATTATGGAATGGAAGAGAGTTTGGAGATTTTTTTTATTTGTCATATTCTTCTAGTTAAACAATTCAATTGTGAGTTATCCATGTCTAGCTACATGTTATCACCGACATTTTTCCTGTCATCCATTTATTAAATATCAATTATTTTTTATATTCTTTCTTTTTATCTCACATTATTCTAGTTATCTTCCATGAACTACGAGTTATCCATGCATTGCTACCAGTTATCCATTCATCAACTAACTACCAATAATTTTTTAATTCATTTTTTTTAATTGTTTATTTAAAATTTTGAACAACTGTTAGAGAATCAATCTCGACAGTATACTTGTCTCATCCTCATCCGTAGATGAAAAAGCATAAACTGTAGTCCACCCTAAATCTCAAATAAAATTATATAATAACATAATTACAATATACATGTTAAAATCATGGTTTTCTTTATGTCCTTATTCTAGAAGTAAATTTGTTTTTTATTTTTTTCAAATAAAGCATTCCTATCAATGGCTTTTAATTTGGTAATGTTATTGTATTGTATTACTGTGTATACATTTATTTTTAAATTTTTATTAATAAATAAAAAAAAATGTTTAAATATAGAATATCATATTTATTTTAATTTATAAAATTAAATTTTATAATTTATGAAAGTTAAAATTAAATTTGGATTCCTTAAATTATTTGATTATGACACTAATATAATGAATATAACTAATTTATTTATTTTTAAAAGTTTGATTATTAACTTTGGGTAACTCAAAGTGAAAGAATCTGTTAACATTAGAGGTGATATGGGAAGTTGACTTTTTCATGTAAGAACATTCACAACAAAATAAGTGTTGAGGGCAACATTTTTTTAAAGGAGAGGTGCAGCATGTTATACTTTAGATATTGGGTTATTGATGATGATGATGACGATCATTAACGTCCACTGAGACCAACTTTGGTCTATCGGACTTTAAGAAGGAAAATACGTAGTTTACTTTAAAATCTTGTTCTTGTGCTCAAAAAGATTGCCAAGAAGCTTTCCAAGCTCACTATAGTTTTGGCAAGTTAGGAGGTTATGAAGGTTTGTATTGTAGCAAATACCATAAAACTCAGATCTAATGTGGGTGTAAGCAAGGCACTTTCAGAGAAAGTGATTTTCATCCTCAACGCTCATAGACTCACACAGATGGAAAACCCTTTCCTCCCATAGAGTTTTAAGAATAGACCAACACCTTGTTTCACTATGGATTTCATGAGAGTTCGTTCTAATCTTGGCTATATTAATTTTCTTCTGTGAGCTAGTTACTATCAAGAGATACTTCTGATCTTTCAAGTTAGGACTAATGAACTCCTTATAGTATCTTAATGTTCTCTTAACCATTAAATTTTCCTCACACCTGAATTTCTCTTTAAACTTAGAATTAATAATATTTTTGACATTGTCAATGTTCTGCAAAATCTCGCTTTCATTAATGCCCCAATGGTTTAACCAAGCCATAGTATCTTTACACCAACATCGCTTGAGGCGTAGTTAGTTTTGACTTGAGTTTAATGCAATTTTAGGAAGTCTCTTATTTCCCATGTTATTTATCTTATGCTTGTACATCAGGTACCTAGTCATAGCAATTCTCTCGATGGGAGAAAGACCCGCTTCTATGACAAGAATAGGATAAGGCATATGGCTTTTAATTTTAAGGTTATAATTTATAAACCGTTTCTTGATTTGCTCAATCTTCCTCCAAGATTCTCTAGAAATGCTACACCTCCATACTTCACAACCATACAAGATAACATGGATGACAAGAGTTTCAAAGAGGAACTTCTTTTTATCCCAAATGACCAAATTGGCCGATTTACAATTATTTTCAAGACCAAAATAAGCTTTCCACCCTCCACTAATCCTTTTGTCAATGCTATAGTTCCAATTGAGCTTGTGATGAATATGAATTCATAGATACTTGTAATTAGTTACTTTCTCTAGACCTCTACTATCATAAATAAAATTTTGCATAAGTGTCTTTTTTAAATTTTATAATCATGATTTTTGTCTTGTTGGTGTTAACAGTCATACCCATGTTAGAGAAAAAATATTTAAGAATTATTAATTGCTTATCTAGATCAGAATGACATATTTCCATAAGAACAATATCATCAACATAAAGTAGGAGGATGATAACTATCCCATCTAAGATTGTACTGACGCAACCTGCTTCTTCTAAACACTTTTCTAGCTTATCAATGTAAATGTTGAAAAGGGTAGGGGTGAGGGGGAAACCTTGTTTAACTCCAATATTACAATTTATATCTGTTGTCCACCCCTCTTTATTCTTAAACTTGGCAATGGCCTTTTCATATAACCTTATCGCGACAACTTTCAACTCAAAAGGAACCTTAAGCTTATCTAGCCTATTCCACATGTTATTTCTAGGCACTGTATCAAAAGCTTTTCTAAAATCCACAAAGCAACAAAATAGGTGAGACTTATTATTATGACATTCCTCTGCAATGATCCATAACTATTACGTTTATATTGTTATATTAGTGTTCTTATTATTGGTTAGCCATATCCTTTAAAGGTTGTCTAGACTCTTTAATTGTAATGTTACCCTTTGTTTTCTACATCAAGGAGAATTAGTTATGGATATCATCTCATCTTACACATTTGATATATTGTAAAAACAAATTTTCCCATAAAAAAATATGTTTATTTATTTATTTTCTTAATTTCATTTTCAAAGTGTGGATTTACTTCTTCTTTCTATTTTTATGATTTTTTTGGAATTCCATCCATAACATGTTTCTTTCTCAAAAACAAATTAGTATACAACATTCATTGTCATTTTTATAGCAAAAGGTAGCACAAGTTCATATCATAGTTCCTTTATGATGAAATATGACCAACTTAGTGAATGAGCATCAATCAAGTGAATGAAAGCAATTTAAAATATCACGAATTTGCCATTATGTCGTGGGAATGCAATAAACAACCTACTATATCTTTATCCTCACTAGAAAGGAACTTAGGTAAGTATCTAATGCATGGGTGTTGAAGAACCTGTTTTCTATATGATTCTTTGAAGTTGCCACTGAGTTTCCCAACTTTGAGTCTTTGAGATTCCATGAGGATTTGAGAGGGAACCACCATGCTTGATGCTGCAATACTCTAATTGAAATCACTTTATTAAGTGGGGAATCCATATCCCATACTACTTGTTTCCCAAAAAAATTGAAATCAATGGGACAAAAAAATATCCCAGGGTCCCATTGCTTGTATTGCACTCCAAAAATTAAGAGTGCTCTCCAACCCATACCATTAGGAAAGAGAATTCTGGGATCCCATTTTCTTGTATGCATTCTTCCAAACATCATGATTACATAATATATATCATCAAAGTACATAATAAAAATGTACATCAAGGAAGTGCCTCATCAAAAAATCATGAAAGTGCTTATACCTCCAAGTAAGTAGACCACCATTTTCCAAGTGAATACAAGATTCAAGTGACCAATCAAATCTGCTCCAATGAAATAGGTGAGGATCCCATGTCCTATAATGTTGCTCCAAAAGGATTTGATATGCATCAAAATATTCAACCATGTATTCTTTCATCCAAGAAGTGAATGAAGAATCTCCACTCAAATCTGAACCAAATAATGAGCAAAAAAAAACAAGGAGACTTCAAATGACTCAAAGAAGTCTCACTCATACATCCATGAATGAGAGAATAATAACTATATAACAAAGTATGTGGATCACAACAAAAATGTTCTTCAATCATAAATCTATTCACCCCAGTGTTGGATGAAGTTCCTCCAACATCAAATGAACCAAGTGTTGAGTAAGAAAAACCATGAGTCTTCAAGTGACTCAAATGCATATCATAGTTGCATCCATGTAGATGTGAATCATCATAAATTAACAAAGGATGCTACTGCAAATGTGAATAACAATGTTCTCCAACCATGTCATTATAAAAAATCAAATCTAGGAGTTCCATACTCCTCATGTGGCACCATAAAAAAGAACCCTTTCACCCATACTTCATTGAGACTAATGCTGCAAAACATGGAATTGTAGGATGTAGGAGAATGAGCCAACTCACCCAAATGATCAAAAAGTGCAGAAGTTTCATCATGGGGAGGATCCATATGGGTAGTATCATGCAGCTCCTTCAAAAGTGTGAAACCTTTGTCATAGATTGGTCCCAATGTAGAGGAATCACGCTCTTCTTTAAAAATTGCATAACCTTCATCAAGAGACAATTCAAGTTCCTCTTCCACCACATCAAGTGTTTGGATCTCTTAAAGTTCATCTTCAAACACATCAAGCACATTCAAATTTCCACATTTTTCATGATCCACCATGTCATGAGAATCCTTCGAACAATCTAACATTTGACAATCAGAAACATAGGAGGAAAAACAAGTAACTTGAAACTTTTCGAGAAGATGCTCATTTTGAATTGTGAGCTTATGATTATACTCATTATTCTTCAAGTATGCATCATGTAAAAATTCATTAAGCTCAACCAAATTGTTTCTATCAAAAATCAAAGACATGAAATTACCTTCAATGTTGCAGATTGCTCTTTGAATATTCTCCATGTCTTCAAGGAAGGATGGATCCTCCAATGAAGAAATTTTCCAACAAGAATTTGACACCAATGCTTTAGTGTCATGTAGTATTCTAAGGGCTTATTGGATCTTATTTCCATTCATCTTTAAGGACCTTTCAAGAAATTTAGGCTCCTGTAAATGAACCTCCTCATCTTCTTCCTTCGTGCTTGGAGCAACTTCATGAAGCTCAAGTGGTGATGGGGAAGTTGATCTTGTTTCTTCTTCAATTGCTACAAGGTCTTAATTTTCATGTTTACTATAAATTTGGCTTGCAACAACATTTTGAAATCTGATCTCTATGTCACCAACATAGAGTTTTGAGAACCCATCAGTAGGTACTCCTTCATATTTCAAGCATCCATGAGTAGATTCTCTTTGTTTCATTTCCAAGGTAGAATGTGTCTCGAAATGATCTTAAGTTTTTTCAATAGAAAATTCTTCATACTCATGTGATGTCTCTTCATATTTTTCAGAGTCACTTGGGAGTGAATTTAGATCCTTTTCATGTACTTCTTCTTCTACTTCTCCTATTTCAAAACTAGGTGGTTCATGGGTCTCCTCCTTTTGCTCCTTCAAGCAAGCTGATGCAATTTTCCCCTTGGTTTTCTTAAAATCAATATATTTTCTCCAACATTGGATAGCCAACAATTCAAATCCTTTCATAATATTCATGTTCATGTCTTCAATTATAGGTTCCATGATTTTTATATGCTCCTCACCATCATATGAGGTTCCCTTTTGATCCCTAGTCATTGTTTCCTCTTCAATAAAAGCACTTTTGGGTTTCAATATATAATGGTGGTCCTTGACTTCTTTTCCTCATAAATACCATACCACATCAGGTGCCACAATCATGCTCTAATGCCACTTTAATGTCCCTTTTTTTGAAATTTTATTAAATAACCAATTTTTCACTTTTTCCCCAATTTCGAACCTTGACTAGTTTTGATGTCTAGGTCTCCAAATTGGCCAAAATGCTCCAAAATATTATCAGAGTGTGTATGATGATATTAGTACTTGAATATTATGTTCACATATTATTTATAACCCTCCTATCACTTCTGCAAACTAGTTTTATATTCTGATCAAAGTAGGAGTCTTTACTAGCAAATTGGGGTTCCAATTCCCCCTGGGTATATGTTGGAAATGGCTTCTCAAATGCTCCAAAACCCACTATAATTTCTTAATTTAATTAGGTTGCATTTAAATTACATCAATATTAACTCATATGCATCACCATTCAACTTTTAATATCTGCTATAACTCCCTTAAATCAAATGCAAAAAGACTAGTTTCAACCTTGGGGGAAATGATAGGAAAACTTCTCCAAATGCTATGAAACTCAACAAAATTAC
The DNA here is from genome assembly GCA_001517045.1 of Pseudotsuga menziesii. NCBI lineage: Eukaryota > Viridiplantae > Streptophyta > Pinopsida > Pinales > Pinaceae > Pseudotsuga > Pseudotsuga menziesii. The sequence goes on along the minus strand of LPNX010779005.1, from coordinate 269,173 downwards.
TCCAAATTCCTATGTACTGAACATTAAACTAATATAATCCATCAATAACAATCCATTCATCCATAATCCATCAGTATTTCACTTATCCATTCAAATATATCAACATTATATTGGTTCACAACAAGGTAGTGGGGAAATGGCATTGTTTCTTCATTGTTTAACATTTATACATGAAATATTTTGGCAATTTAGAACTGAGAGTCTTCTGAAATTTAAATACATAAATAACAGTTTAGTAATCCATAAACCGTCAGTAGTTTACTTATCCATTCGAATCCATCAACATCGAATTGATTCACAACAAGATAGTGAGGAAATGTCACTATTTCTTCATTGATTAACATTTTACATGAAATATTTCAGTATTTCGACCTGATATTCTTATGAACTTTAAATATAGATCATTTACATCAGAACATGAAATAATGGGGCATTACAAGCTCCCCCAAGTAAATCAATATCTCACCCATAGCGCAATCCCTCCATGAACAAGAATATGCCATAAAAACTAGAAATGGTTGAGAGAAAGTGTTGCAATAGAAGAAACCATGAGATTCCCTATAGCTTACACCTGCAAATAAAACTCCATTAAATCTCCATTAAATACCTGATTGGCCTCTCCAAACACCAACTTGGATGGGAATCTTTCACCCTCGAAATTGGCTAAGGCAAGAAAACTAGTCATCCACTAGCTCTCACAATTCACAAATGACAATTTCTCAAATGAGAAAAAGCCATTCTCTTGGTTTATTCCTGTATTTTATAAACATCCTTAGCCTTATAAGGTTACCAATCCATCAACAAAGTCAATCCAATTTTATTTTAGGTGTGGGCTCAAAATTTTCCATGTGTCCTCCCTTTCCTAGCCTTCCATCTTCCCCCAATTTGAGTAGGAACCCATTGAGAATCCCCAACTCACATGAGCACCCTTTTGGATTCTCTATTTCAACCTAACATGCAAGATATTTCATATGTCAGCCTTCAGATCTGATTTTTGTCATAGGTGTCATAGCATCTTCATCATTGTTCTCATAGAGCTGGGGAATCTAGTTCAAGTGTCTCACTAGCTCCAAAATGACTCTTCCTCTCCCATGTAGGTTACATTTCCTTCCAAATTCAACCTATGATGTATATGGACAAGTGTATTATACTTATAACTCATCCAAGAACATTTAGGCTTCCCATGGATTCGAAATTGCAAGAGGAGGATGCCATGTGGCACAAAAATTCTAGCTTGTGTGGGAACCATAGTCTCCATATGTCTCCATGCTCCATTTCCACTTCAATTTTCTCTTTTATTTATTTATTTATCCCCTTTATTAAATATTTATGCCACTCTAATGTTCAAACATCATTCATTGTACCCCTTATTCCAAACCCCAAAGCTTCCACCCCCAACCTAAGAAACTAGTCATTTTCCTCCTCGGCAATTATTTGACCCTTAGTGTCAATTTGACAAACTCTAATGAGTATGGCAAATGTCATTAGGCCATTGTGACCCTGCAAAATTTAGGACATGACAATTCAACAGACTTAGTGAGGTAGTGCAAGCTAGGAGAAAGGACCAACCTATTGCTCCAAATCTCTATCACCGTCACTTAGCCAGTTATTTTAGTTCTCATAAGACTCTTTACCAAGTCCAATAGACACCTCATAGAAATATTCTCTCTTCGGAGATGCAATCATATTCATATTCCATTCTGAATATCTTATGGATGGAGTAAGAAGAGGAGCTGATAATTTTGAATCCATCTGAAATTGTACTTGCAATTACAAAGAAAACAAAGTAAGGTCAACTACCTACACATTTCATGTTTTCATCACTCCCAGTTTAGTCAATCAAGCTAGCTTGATCAACAATTCCTTTGGTCAAGATTTATGTGGTAAACGTTTCGGCTTCTAGTGTAGAGTAGGAAGGAGTAATTTTGCTCAAAAAAAATTTGATCCAGTAGGAGATCTATAGAAGGAGAAGTGGCTTGTCCTACCAAGGCTCTGACACCATATTAAATTTGAGCTCACAGGAATCTATGAATAAAAATACAACTCACAAGTAGATCTAACAAGCAAATTTACTCAAAATATGATATGAAGCAGTGCAATAATGATTGCAGTTGTGTATGCTTTCATTAATCAAAAGTAAAAATGGATAATCAATCCAATGTAATACACTTGTATTAATAACCAATCAATTCGAATGCATGAGAGAGGAATTTGAATTGATTGACTCAACCTAACTAAATGAATAACTCGACATGTCTATATCACTATGAGAGTACCTTAAAGCAATACCCTCCCTATACCCCTTACCATGCTTCCTATCCACACTTACCTTAAAGCAATAGGGGTATACCTTAAGTATGAAACTACCCATTCTGGGAGGGGTACCCAATATTTCTATTGGGCACAACCAATAGGGGCCCTTGGGGATTTTTTGACAATGAATAGTAGAGGGAACAAATCTACAAAGGGGAATAACATATTATATGATTTTTCATTAAAAGAGGGGAGGGAACTTAGGGAACCGGGGTCTTTAACTTTTAATATTTAAGAGGACACATAATAGGGAGTAAAAGATTAGATTTGAGAGCTTGACTCTACTTTATGTAATGGTAAGGAATAATTAATTCAAAAGGGGTGGTATATGAAAAGGGATATTATCTTGGAATGGGAAATAGGCAGGTATTTATAGATTTAATATAGGGAAATGAATTACTATAAAGGAAATTTTTTTTTTGTCTTTGTTCAAAAAATGTGAATTTTATTGTGTAAAGAGAGATAATTTTAAGGAGAGATTCAAGTGGGGAGAAGGGGTTTAAATCAGGGACATTTGCCTTTTAGCATCAAGAGAGTAGCTTATAGTAGAGATTGTTTCAACAATAAAGGAATATTTTTCGATCAAGAACATAAAGAAAACAATAATATGACATGATTGATTGATTTAATGGATGACACAAAGATGTTAGATTTTAACCAACACAACACATTTTATTCTAACTTGTTGAAACTTTGACAAACTACTGAAATGGTCAAACAAACTCGGAATTTGGAAAAAGAATATGGGTGTGATCAATACAATGGCCATAACACAATGTCTCTAATTATTTGGCATGACGATTCCCATATTGAAAGACGACTAATCCCCAGGATTTGACTTGACCACGACATGGCGATTCTAAAGACACAACTTGCTCAATCTGCTAAAGGGGTCATATGACAACGAAATGGGTGATACAAGGTGTGGATGTGACAAGTACATTTTCCTGGACATGACAGAGTAGATGTAATGATTTCACAATAAATTTTAGTAGGTTTTCCTTTGACATCATGTTTTGACAACTTTAGAAGCATGTCGATGTTGAGCATCAACATGTTGGACAATTGAAAGATAATTATAGTTGAGTTTCTAAAAATGAAATATATTATAGTTTAAGACCATTTTAAGTGGACACTCCACCCATCATTAAGGGATCCAATTAAATATTTTAAGAGATGATGATGGATTATTAATGTAAGAGATGACAAATGATTTAGATGATACATTTGCATTTTTTATGAGAGAGAAAAACTCCTCAAAGAAAGAAAGTCTCATAGTAAAATAACAATAAGATAATGGAGTTATATATATGAATAGAAATAAAGAAATCACAAGTGATTACAAATTTAAATGAAGTTGGTGAAATTTGTTTGACAAAATTGATTAGTAATTTTTTACAAGTTTTAAGGCATTTGGATTCTATGCAGGGAAAGAGATAAAAATAAGGATAAAATAAATAAATAAAGCTTAAACACACATATCTATAACATTGATAGAAAACATGGACCATCTCCACATACTAGTTGTACACCATGAGAAATACATATTATAATATACACTATAGATTATCATTTGCATTGATAGCAAAAAAAAAAAGGTCCATCTCCATAAACAAGTTGCACCATGAGAGATACTTATTGAAATAAACCCCAATAAATTATGATTTTTCACAGCCCAAAGCTCTTTCTTTTGTCGTCGTTGATTTCTCTCAAATGGGCATATTAAAAAGCTTAGGTAACCTAATAAAATCATGGGGTCTTCACTTAGTGAAACCATGTCATAGCGCCTCCGTTCATGGGATATTAAAGAATACCCTTAATTTCAATAAATATTGGTAATTACTTACCAAAATACTTTTGTTGAGCCCCCTCCCAATACATATTTCCAATTAAAAACCGCTTATTTTTACAATATATTCCTTATTTTTACAAGAAAATCCTTTTTATACTCTCAAATACCTATAAACCCCTCATACCCTATTCCCCGCCCCCCATACCTACAATATATTGACCTTATTTTTCACAATTAAAGCCCCCTTTTATAAATGAAATAAGATTGCTCAACAAAATGAATCCTAGTGAATAAAATATTCTCTAATATTCAATACCTCATGCATTACAAGCTACCATTCACTATTCACTAGTGCACAATTGTGCACATGTAACTAAAATTTATTTAAAATAATATAAAATATAAATGATACCATACTTATTCAAATAATTATTCTTGGTGTTAAACTACAGGAAGAAATGAATTCATGCATTCATTCCAAAACAACATATACAATGACATATAAAACCATAACATGTGTTTTTAAATTTCTTTAAATAAAATTTTATTGACAATTAAAAAACTATGTAAATATAATGCTTTACAATGTCTCAATATTAAAATACATATTTTCCCTCAATTTATTGATTATTAAGATTTTACATATTTAAAAAGTCATAATTATAGCACTTCTTAATATACATATTTTCATTCAATTTATTGATTATTAAGATTTTACATATTTCAAATCATAATTTTATAAATAATTATAACACTTCTTAATTAATAAAGACGTTGATTTATCATTCCATCACTTGCCTTTATAATTGACAATCTTTATACCTTTGGAAACTCTACCTTTTAATTTAATAATAATGTAAAAAGTTTTGAAACCATCTTTAACCACATTGTTTCAAAACCCAATCCCTCTTTAAACTACTCCATTTATCATGCTAAATGCTAAGCTCAATCTCTCTCCTCGCAAAATAGCTAACGCTAATTTCTTTAATTAAAGAGTCCAAGCCTTATCCTCTCCCTCTATCATGAACCCCTTTTCATCCCTCTTTATCAGGCTAAATATTAAAGCAATCCTTTTTCCACTAAATTATTAAAACTAATTTATTAGCCTAACAAAAAAAATAAAACAAATTTCCTAATCCAGGAGACCAAACATTGGACCTTATATTTTAGCTTTCCACATCTAAGAGTCATCCTAAACTCAATCTCTCTATCCTAAACTCAATCTCTCGACAAATATCGAACCTAATCCCTCTCTAACTCCGTCTATTTATCTCCGCATAAAAGGAGACGGAGAAATAAAACAATACTCATTATTAAATTGCCATATTTATGGTAAAATTTCTTAAAAAATCCAAATAACTAAGTAAACTTAATAAATTGCTATCTTTATCGTAAACTTTTTTCAAAGAACCAAATAACTAAGTAAACTTAATAAATTGCTATCTTTATCGTAAACCTTTTTCAAAGATCCAAATAACCAAGTAAACTTAAGGATCAATTAAGACATTTGTAAAGATGCGTCATCTTCCAATCTTTTGGCAAAAGAAAGCGCGACGTAACCAAGACAAGTCCTAATCGAAACTTTAATTGTATTTGTTATGGATAAATTTATGACAAAAAGAGTATGACATTTCAGAAAAAGCATATTTTTATTATCCAAAGCGGAGCTAAGAAAGACATTTAATCATAAAAGAACAGTGTAATTGATTGAATGCTAACTGACCTGTTGTTGAGATTTAACAACCTTGCTTATTCCCTAACACAATAAACAACTAAATAAATGAGAGATCTCATCGGAAATGCAACGATTTAAATTTTATACTTTGCACAGTAGATGGAAAGAGACTCAATCAATCCGGCATGATATTCTGCTACCGACTGGCTAACCTTTGGAGGTTTTAATAAGCAAGCTCCCTCCATTAACCATGGAGAAAGGTGTCGATTCCTCATTATCTAATCATTTTTATTTTTATTTTACGCATGCTAGTCGTTAGAGAAAACGATAGGCAACCATGTCGACGCATATCTTTCCATGCTATGATTATAATTGCAGAGTTGATTGTTACTGCAGGTTCATTGCTTACAGTTGAATTTCAAGATATTGAAATTCAATAATCAATAATAAACCTACGATAGCAATCATTGCTTTGCAGCAAGCTAGTTAATGGTGACCATCCTCTACATTATTTTTTTACAATAAATTATTATATTGAATTGAGGAACACAAAATGAGATAAAATTGATTATTATATTAAATCTAGGAGCAAAAAATAGGATAAGCTCAACTATTTGCGGCTTTGACAAAATTGTGGTTGTCACTTTCCATTTTTCAACTACCCAACTCTTTTACTATATTGAATAGAAATATTTGATGATTTTGAAAGCTTTTGGTAGAAAAATTTTAAAATGATGGGTTATAATTATTAAACTCTAAAATTTTGAATCTTCTGAAAGTTTCTATCATCGAAATAGCTATTTAAACAAATTCTACAAAATAAAAAATTACATCATTCAGAAAAACACCAAATCAAAGCTAAATCGTCCAATATTTAGAGGTCCCCGCCAAAGGGTCTTCTCAAAGGCATGGAGCTGGGGTAAAAGCACGGGGCGTCATTGTGACCAAGCTGAGTAACTTATATTGTATAAATCAACGCCATCATGTGTACTCTGTTTGCCCAGCTAGATAGCAAACCCTCACTTCAAGAAAAATGGAGGCAAGAAGAAGATCTAGCAACGCCCCTGTGTTGCCTCTCACCTTTGACCTTCATAGATCCCTGTCTCCCACACTCAATTCCAATTCGCCTTCATCTTCCTCGGCTTTCAACTTTGTGATCAGCAGAACACTCTCGCCCTCTCGTGCAATCTTTAGCTTCGGTTCTTCTTCTGCCGCCGCTTCGTCTTCTATGAAGCCTGTTCCCTGTGCTCTAGCCGGGAAAACGTGCATGTGTTCGCCCACGAATCATCCAGGTTCCTTCCGTTGCAGTCTTCACATAAATACTAATAATTCTCTTTCTTCTACGCAGTCTCATCTGAATGCCAGGAGGTCTCCCATGACGAACGCGCTTGTAAGGATCGGCGGTGTGGAAGGAGAATGGGTGAGAAGAGCCCTCACGGCTCTCATACGCCCCTCCAGCCACCACATGCGAAGGAGATCGTCTTTTCAGCCGCGGCCTAGCAGGCTCTGCCATATGACCACGACCCAAGATTGTGCGTTACAGTTGTAGAATAGTTTCGGCTTTGTTTAACAGTTTTTGCTGTGATACTTGTTCTTTATGTGTAGTTGTAATCACAGGTTAAAAGGGCTGTTGGCCACTAACTATCAGTTATCCATATATCATGAAATCATCAGTTATATTTAGATACTTTATCTCATTCTAAATACTCCAATCATTCTGCTTGAGGAAGACGAGTAGTTTTTTTTAATTACCAGCATAGATCCATCTTAAAAAGGATCTATCAAGGGTTGAAAGGGATAAAATCTCTCTAACTGCAAACCCTTTTCTTTTAATGTTGAGGAAATATGAATGGAATGTGAACAGAAAGTTTTTTTGGTTTTAATTTGCAATGGGTTCTAAAAATTATTTTAAACCTAAATTGAGCAAACATGTTATTTTTTAGAAAGTACACTTGTTAACTCTAGGATGAGCACGGTAGGACTTACACATCTCTCTCTACCTGGCTGTAGAATGCGTCTTTTCGAGGAAACTAAAATTAGACTTAAAGAAAAATATTAGATTTAAAAACTTGATTTAATATTAGTTTTTTAAACTTAACACTATAAGTCTTTTCTGGTTTAAAAGAAAGTAAAAAACAAAGATTGTGGTTGATGTAAATTACATTTTGTTTAATAATTAGTAACAACATAAATGAATAGATTGTAATTGTAATAATAAAGATTTCGTTTAGTTAATATTTCATTCTTAATTTGGGTTAACCTCAATTATCACATTAATCATAATAAAAATAATAATAATAATTGTGTTTAATACCGTGAGATTTTTTTATAAGAAAAAAAGTTTATGCAATTTTTTTAACAAAAAGTTTATGTGATTTAGTTAGTTTAAAATTATGAAAGCTTGAGCCTCTTGAGGTTCACATTTCCTCAAGAGGTTTTATATATGAATTTAAAATTGGCTTTATTTTCTTATTATGTTTTGATATTTATTTTATGTTTATCAAGGGGCCCAATTTTTTCGTATATTCAAGTTAAGTTATTTTATTTTATTTTCTTATTTTTATTTGAGCCCATTATAAGCATGGAAGGAGTTACACATCCCTCTACTGGGCAAGAACATAAATGAATAAATTGCAATTGTAATAATAAAGATTTGGTCTCAGTTAATATTTCATTCTTAATTAGGGTTAACCAAAATGATCACATTAATCATGAAGAAAAAAATAATAGTAATTGTGTTTAATACCATGATATTTCTTTATGGGAAAGAAAGTTTATGCATTTTTTTAAAGAAAAAATTTATGTGATTTAGTTAGTTTAAAATGAAACCTTATAATGCGCCTCTTAGCCCAATAATAACCTCTGAATAAGATTATTTAAAATTAAAGCAATTAAGTATAAGTATTGGTCCTTTTAATCAATACCTATAAGCAATTGTTTACTTCATTACTAGTCACTTTTGTTCAATGATTTAGGAAGATTTGGTGTGGGTTAATTTGGGTTAACAAAAAGTTTTGGTATATTCAAATTATTTTATTTTATTTTTTATTTCTATTTGAGCCATTTATAAGTACGAAATGAGTTTTTTTTTCCATAGAAAAAAATTGTAAATATTATTGACATGTACGGATGGATCAAATGTCCATTATCACATAGATATTCAAAATCAATCAAAACATAAAACTTTTTACATCAAGATCAGTCCATAAAAACTCAAAAAACACCTATATCAAAAAGGCCTTTACATCACCCCAAAAAGCAAAGTATGTACTTAAAAACCTGTACAAGTTCAGATGATGAATATTAATTCATCCATGCATATCATAACCAATATATAAACAATAAACATTCTTCAAAAATGATAAAGTTAAATATTCTCATTAAAAAGAGTTACAAAAGAAGTTACCTGTCAATAAGATTATTTAAAATTATCTTAATCAATAAAATAATTTAAAATTTAATACAAGTTCGGATATTCAAAATGGTTTAAAAAAATAAAATTAATTTTGAATAATATTTATCTTTATCCCAATCATGCATCTATAAAAGTTAACTTAGAAAATCATATTAAAATCACTTTAAAGTAGTATGCCTAGTCGTTGTTATGTGGGGTCTTTGGAGTAACAAAACTATTTCTGAAATTTAATAGGATAACAAAACACCATCATGGAAAACATATCATACACCATTGACATAAAAATTACACAAACTTCATCTTCAACCCCTTTGACATCCTCCATGTACCACATATTTTGAAATGCATCTTCAAAAAAATTTGACAACATCAAATTGTATTCATTGACCTTTATAATCTTCGCCCCCACAAGATGATCCATATTCAAAGTATTTTGAAAGGCAATACGTGTTTTAGAGTTTTCGTACAGGAAATGGATTTTGTTAGGTTTTCCCTTCTCTCAACACTCGTATTTGTAAAAGTGAGAAAAGAAAGTGATATACTTATTAAAAAAGGCACAAGATAACTTGGATTGCGCTAGATAAATTAATGATATTGATAAATTAATTACTTGGATAGCGTTGGATAAATTAATGATATTGATGCATTAAGATTTAAATTAAGTTGATATATTTCAAATTGGGTGAATGGAAACACTAAAATAAATGTCACGAGATTAGGTGGAATTTTCGTTATTTCTCATATCATAACAAAAATGGTTATGGAATTGATAATATATTTTCTCTGTTTCATAAGGGAGTTGTGGATCTAAAACATTCTAACACTATAGAGTTGTGGATGTAAAACATTCCAACACTATCTTAACAAGAGTTGTGGATTTAAAACATTCCAACACTATCTTAATAAGAATTGTAGATTTAAAACTTTCCAACACTATCTTAACAATTAGACAATTTTCATCCATATTTAGCCATTTAGAACAACCCAAAGAACAACAACATGGAGGAGTTTTGGATTTAGAACATTTCAACAATATCTTAACAATTAGGCAATATTCATTAATATTTAGCCATTCAGAACAACCCAAGGAACAACAACATTAAAAAACTAACGAGACAACTACACAAAATTATGGGACATAAATGAATATTTGTTATAAAACTTGAGAGATATTACTCAAAGCTAGGGAAATTAGCCCTTTGTTTGTTTGGAATAGAAAATTCTTATAGCCCAACTATCAATAAAAAGATAAGTGCCATTTTTTAAAGTGTTTAAATAGTAAATTATGCAGTCCTATTCTAACCACATAATGCAATGTTAATTAATTACATAGTTTGGTTTTGAGAACGAAGTTTGAACATGAGAAAACATAGATTTCAACCATTAAATATAGAAAACACTTTACTATGATTCAAATATTAAAATGCCACACACAACTAGTAATCAAAATCTAGTTAGCTTAATTATAATAACTAATATTAATCTCACATTCATGATGAATGGCTTGTAGAAAGAAACAACAAGAAATAATGATCATAAGCATGAGAGCGGTCAATGTAAAATATAAAATACATCTTATTATGTTTCTAGCACAAGCACAAAAGGAATTAGTTTGATATAAGTTGTACATACAAAAGAATGAATCTCCCAAAAGAGGGGCTTGACTTCTTACTTGAGAAAGAAAATAGTTTAAAATTCTCTGCAAATATCATTTTATGTATTAAATTTAACTTATTGATACAAAAAGATGGGAAACCAAAGTGATTGGTTTCCCTTCTTCAATGTTCACATTCATTGTTTGACCATTTGAACCTTGAGCTCGATTGTTTAGATTATTTAGGTGCATTGGGATCATTGGATTTTTTTGGGCCTTCCTCTTCTACTTGCTTTCTTCTATACTCTATGATAAACTTGTCACGAGCCTCAAAGGCCAGCTTGAGAGATTCTTATTAAAGAGATTTGTGTTTCTTGGCATGAGATTTATAAGAAGCAAAGCTTTGGCTTATGCTTTTCTCAAACTTCTCCAATTCGGATAACATTGTTCTAATTAATGGGATGTCTTTTGTGCGGTCTTCACCAACCCTTTTAATAATAGTCTCATCTATAGTGGGGATCATTTAAATGCTCTTATTTTTAAGTAATGCAATTTACTCCAATTTTTATATTACCTATGATTGTAACTGAGGGTCAAAATGTTTCAAATGGAGTTTGTTTAATGGCATGATTTAGCAATCGAGACTCATTTGTAAATCGACACTTGTTGACATATCATGTCAATAAGGAAACTCCCAATATACATATTAGGGATGATCTCTCCATTGGGATAAGTCATTCTTTCGCAATGATGAGAGTACCTCTCAATCTCACATCATAACCAATCACCAAATTGGGATACAAAATTGAATTTAGAAGAAGACTAAACTAAGGAGCGATTTAATGATCAAAATGATAAATGAGTTGGAGAGAAGTTCAAGTCTGAAAGAAGATAGCTACATCCACTTAATAGATTGAGACCAATTGGTGCATTGAGATGATTTTATAAAGAGTGAGTAGAAATTTTTAAATCATTTACCATCATGCATCAAAAAGATTTATATTTAGTCAAATGAAGGCTTTGAATTAGGCAATACAAATTTATTAATCGGGAAGAGGGATTTCTATATGTCATTTAAAGGAGGCCTAATTAGATTATTAGAATTGATTGTCGAATTGGGATGGTAATTTCCAACTACGAAAGGTAAAAGGGTTAGACTTCGAAATTAGTCCTGATATATAAATAAGGATAAAGGTTAAAAATAGAAGGGATGGGAGGGGCTGAATTGTCAATGGTGCCCAATTTAAAAGTCAAGATTCAACAAAAGAACTAAGAAAATCAGTTCGAAATAAAAATATGACCAAGGAAAGAAATAATCCAAGGATGGAAACATGTATTCCCAAATCATTAAAGAAAAATGGCTAGTAATGAAGTAAACATTACCTCAACCAAATATCCAATAAGCTTGATAATAGAAACATAAAGAGAAATAAAAAAATGGGTGGGGAGATTAATAAGAAAACTTGGGTGGTTGTTGAGGCCTTAACTACAAGGTGGATTCCTTAACCTATTAATATGAACAATGTTACACAAATACAATAAGGGAGTCCATGTAGGCTGCATGTGACCATTTGACAAATATATATAAATTTTCCAAGGCACAATGGGTTATTGCCACATCACCTAAATAGTCTAACCCTTGAAACCTCCATGGATCTTCCTCCTGTAGTTCCCTTTCCTTACTTGTAGGCTTCTTAGTCTAGCTTCCCCGTTCCTTAGACACTTGCAAATTTTTTTAAGTCCTTTGTGTATATTATCTAAGACTTAAGTAATGTCCAAGTTCTTCATTGTGCCAAAACCTAGACTTACCAAATTAGAACTCCTTATCCACTTGAGGAATGATCATTCCTTGATCTCCATCCTTGAATTAATCACTTTGCACATGATTGCATCCTCTTTATATAGGTGGGATGTGCCTTTTCATTTCCTTATCTAAGATGACATCTTACACCATACTCCGAGTGGACCCAAACATGCTATCCACTCCACTTTACATACCAAGTCTTTGAATGTTTATCCCCTTAGGTCCATATATAAGCTAGATCATGGACTAACCTAATTTTCCCCAAAGTATCATGTGCCTAATGGTCACAACCATCCAACTTGAACAATGCCTAGAAGAAAATCCTTTCCATTAATTGTTCTTCTTGTCATGTTGAGATGATGTTCATCTAACTTATAATATGTATCCAACTGAATTTGGTACATCTACCCAAATTCTAAGGTGTTGTGCCCATAAAACAAGGTATTATTAAACAATGCATTAATGAACCAAGGGACATTGTATCCATCATCCAATCCATTGAGTGGATTCTATAGGAAACCCTAATGATAATACTCACATTGCTACCATAGTTATCCAAATCAATTAGTCAATCTCTTCGACACTTTGGAATTTCATGCAATTATGCAAGACTTGCCAAGGCATGTTTTGTCAACCCTACAACTTGTTGTCACAACCAACTATGCTTAGAGGGGATAATGTATGTACCCTAGGGAGGTACTCAACGAGATAATGTATGTAGTGTTGCCATAATCATTGAATAACTAGGTTATTAGTGGGTAATAAATAGGTTGATTAGGTATTTAGAGTAAATAATATATTAATAAGGGATAGTTGGCATAGACCTCTAGGAATACTCATGTGAAAAGTATAAATATACATGAGTATCGTTGTAACTGATAGGTTGGATGTTGGATGTGATTATTATTTGTAATAAGAATGGATTGTTAAGTGATTCATTCCATAATGAGTATTTGATGGTATTTCCCTACCTTAACGTTCTTTCCATATCCTTTTGTTCATTATTTTGTAAATGTCTTATGGTTATTTCTAAATTTTAAGGGTTCTATGTTGTTGTTTTGATTCAATTTTTGGGTTAAGTATCACTTCATGGATATTCTCCCTAGATATCACCAAATCATAATTAGGAAATAATACATCTCATAAATAGACTTCATAACACATGAAAACCATTATGAGTTTTTGGAAAGCCTTACCTATGCACTTTCCACATTTCAAAGATTGATGAATTATATTTTTAAACCCTTAGAAAAATTGTGTTAGTATTTTTCAGTGATATAATAATCTATAGAAAATCGTTGGAAGAACATGTACGGCATGTTAACATTGTCTTAAAACTGTTAAAGGGGGGACAACTATATGTAAATCCTTCCAAATGTGCCTCTCGGGTTCAAGAAGTGAATTATTTGGGCCATATTGTACTTCACGAAGGTGACAAAGTGGGCCCTAAGAAAATTAAATCTAATATGGAATGGCCAATTCCTAAATATTTATATAAACTTACAAAATTCTTAGGATCGGAAAGATATTACTACAAGTTTGTCAAGAATTATGGTCAAATAACAACTTTAATATCTAGTTATTGAAAAAAGAGGCATGTGTTTTTACTTAATAAGTAAAAAAATCTTTATAAAGTATGAAGGAGGACATGTGTACAACTCCTATCCTAGTTAGTTTTGACTTTAGAAAAAATTTTATTGTGGAGTGTGACGGTTGAGGGCATGACATTGTGTAGTTTTAATGCAAGAAGGAAGGCTCTTTGCTTTTGAAAGATGTCAATTTAAAGGAAAAATACTTACTCAAACCAATTTATGAAAAAGAAATGTTGGCCATACTGCATGTAGTCTAGAGATGACACCCTTAACTAATAGGAAGACACTTCAATGTAAGGATTGATCATTATTTTATTAAGTAGTTTTTGGAACAATGATTATCTTTAGAAGAGAAACAAAAATGGGTTACAAATATGCTTTGCTTTTTGAATTATCTACAAAAAAAATGGTGGAAGGTGAACTTTTAAGAAAAGAAGAAGGCTATAGAGGACTTACTTTGTGTTATTTCCATTATGCAATATGATTAGGGGAAATAAGTAATGATAGAATGGAAGTGGGATCATAAGGCATGCAAGATAATTCAACAAACATAGCATGATTATAGTGCATTAGAAGATAAATTTGTGTAGAAGAATCCACTATGGTATTAGGATCACCTATATTCATTCAAAAATTCCCAACTCAAACAAAAAGTCCTTTTGGAATTGTACACTTCTCCTATAGTAGGAAATCCATAGTTCTTGAAAACTTTCCATAAGATAAACATGGATTTTTTCTAGGAAGGTCTTAAACCTAATGTTCAAATTATTGTGGAATAGTGTTTGTTGTGCCAATAGACTAAGGGAGAGACACTCATTAGCCTTACCAAGTCAATATTGGGAAAAGGTCTCAATGGATTTTATCATAGGTATACCAAACTTTCTAAAGGAAAGAATGGCATCTTGGTAGTTGTGGATCCACTCATACAATATGCTCATTTCTTCTCTGTTTCTCATACTTTTAAAGAAAATACAATTAATCTGCATAATTCATGGACTACCCAAGATTATTGTGAATGATAGAAAACTAATTTTCAATGGTAATTTTTGGACTAATTTTTTTTTGGGGGGGGGAGTCAATTGGCTCAAAACCCCTCTTACCATCCTCAATCCGACTGGAAAATTGAGATTGTGAATAAATTTCTAGAAGTGTATCATCATTTATTTGCATATGATAAACAAACACAATGGGTCAAGTGGTTTCTTGGAAGAATGGTGGTACAACACATGCTTCCATACTTTATAGAAAATGTCCCCATTTATTGCACTTTATGGATATCATCTTCCATTTATCACATCACCCTTGAAAGGGAAAGCTAAGATTAAAGCAATGGAGTATCACATAGAGCACCAAGAAGAGGCTTTCCAACTTGGTTATAGAAAAATATATGATGAAGCAACAAGAATATCAATATCGAAGTGAAATCAAAATTAAAGTGGGAAATCATGTATTTTTTACTACAACTATACAAACAAATTTCCCTCAATCAACAAAAAAAGGACAATAAATCACTAGCCAAGTACTATAGTCCCTATAGGGTGTTGCAAAGGATTTGAAGTATGGATTACAAGTTGTAGTTTTCTCCACATTCACATGTACATCCAATCTTACATGTTTCTTGCTTAAAAAAGGTAATCAAAGATGAGACCCTAGTTGAAACTATTTTACCAAAGACTCATAAAGAAGGTAAAATCATACTAAAACCTGAAGGAATAATTGAAACATATATCAAGAAACTGTGAAATTGAGTAATTGTTGAGTACCTCATAAGTTGGAAGACCCTTCCAATAGAAGAGGTGACATGGGAAAATGACTTCTTCATGTAAAAACATCCACATCAAAACAAGTGTTGACGATGACACTTGTTTGAACATGAGGGACATGTTAAGCCTTATATAATGAGTTATTACATTTATATTGTTAATATATTAGTGTTTTCATTATTGATTAGCTATACCCTTTAAATGTAATTATACACTTTGTCTCCTTTATATATCAAGGATACCTAGTTCTATATATCATCTCATTTTGTGCATTTCATATACTTAGTAAAAAGAAGGCTTCCCACTATAAAATGTTTCGTATTCATTCTCTCTATTTCATTACTAAGTGTGGATTTACTTCTTCTTTCTAATTTTATGATTTTTTGGGGATTTGGTTCATAACATGTCGCTAGTTGAAAGACTACTTGCTATAAATCATTTGTTGAAAAGTAAAAGATAGTGTAGGAGCATACCATAGTTCCATCCATGAAAAAATATGACAGATTGCTTAATTAGCAACAATCAAGTGAATGCAATAAATTACAAATATCATAAATCTACCATAAGGTCATGGAATTGCAGAAAAGAACCTACCATATATTTTCCTTCAACACAAAGGAAGTTACATAAGTATATGCTCCAAGCATATGTTGGATCACTCCAATGTATTAATTTCTAACAGAACTATGGAACTGCTTCCTTTCTAACTTCATTCATCCATGATACTCTATCATGCCAAGACCATAACTAAGCTAAGCGGCTAGTCATCCCGTATAGATTTGACTTAAAGTTCTAGATGTAAAAAATGGGATATTCTTTATTAAGTAAATGAATACCATGCATATCATTAAAAAAAATTATTTCCTCTCTTTAGTATTACATAGATGCAAACCCTATATATAAGTTATACAATGTACCGTGCATCATAGTATTAGGAACAAATAGTATTGGTCACTCTATTGCATCTAATTGTAATTCACTGTAATCCAAAGTGGTTGGATAAGAGAAGTTAAAAGATTCTTCAAAGAGAATCGTTCACTCTAATGTAATCCATTGTAATCCAAACTGGTTGGATAAGAGAAGCTAAAAGATTATTTCATGGATTTAGGATACAAATATCTACTCATATAGAAATCGCAATGCATACATTGTATATACAAATTTTTATGAAAGGAACAAAACCCATACATTTTCATAAATATAGGGACTTGTTTCTCTGCAACTCTCCTTGTTATGATTTCATATTTTCTAAGCATAAATTTATTAATTTGAGGATTCCAAATAAAGGTAAAGACTGTCCATGATGAATGTTGCATATATACCACTTAAAATGCTATGGAAATTTTCATTTTTGCACGTACATTTGGTTTTATTAATATTAATAATTTTAGTTTAGTTTTACTAAAATAACAATTGATTTTGATTATGAATTACTCTAATCCAAATTACTTCCAGTTAGATTTAGATGGTTATGCTTGATTATCATTAATTTATTTGACTTGGGATTGTTATGGTTGATTTTGATTGTATTGGTCAACCATGGTCGACTTTGGTTGTGATGGTTAATTATGGTTGACTTTGTTTCACTATGGTCGATCTTAGTATAATTTAGTTGGCTATAGTTGACATTGGTTAACTTTGGTTAATTATGGTTGAATTTTGTTGAAGTAATAGTTAAACATGGGTAACAATGATTGACCTTGTTTGACTTTGGTTGAATACATTTTCCTTTCGTCGTAGATGGTTGAGTTTGGTTAAACATAGTTGACTATTCTTGACTTTGGTTAACTATGGTGGCTTGGGTCCACTGTATGTTTGTTTTGTTCATTTTAGTTAACTGCGATTGACTTTGATTAACCATGGTTAGATATGGATTACTGTTGACTTTGATGACCTATGTAGACTATGGTTTATGTTGGTTAAAAATGGTCCCTTTAATTGACTATGGGTGACTTTGCTTGTTTATGGTTGAGTATGCTTCACCTTGGTTAGTTATATTCACACGGTCTTAACTCAGTGAAACTATGCCATAACGCCTTCATTCATGAGATATTAGAGAATACCCCTAATTTCACTAGATATTGACAAATACCTACCAAAATCCTTTTGTTGAGTCCCCTTGCCAATACATCTTTCTAATTAAAAATGCCCTATTTTTAGAATATATGGGCCTATTTTTACTAAATACCCCTTTTTGTACCCCCTAATACCTATAAAAACCCCATACCCCACTCCCCCAGCCCCCAATACCTACAATTTATTGACTTCATTTTTCACAATTAAAAAAAACTCTTTATGAATGAATGTGATAATATATTGGTTAACAAGGTGAAGCCCCCATGTTATAATTTAATAACTATTATTAAATATAGTTGGTTATGGTTGTCTTTTCTTGACTATGACTAACTTTGGTTGATTGTTTGATTATGATTGATGATGATTAATATGTGAGAAAACATTATGTCACAAGTGATATTTTGAAAAGGAATAAAAGACATAATTTATCAACCATATGTAGTTATGTTTGAGTTTATAATATAGTTGAATTTAATGGTATGTTACACGGTGATATTTCAAGAATAAAACTTAGGAGGTTATGTTTAAGGTTGATTTCAATGTCATGCCATAACAATATCTCAAGAATAATAATTTAGAATTCTTATTTTAATGTTATGTTACATGCTACAACATTTCAATAGTAATAATTTTACACATTGATTTCAATATATGTCACATGTTGTGATATTTAAAGAGTGATAATTTAAGAGGTTGAATTCAGTGTTATGTTACGTTGGGACATTTTAAGAGTAATACTTTAAGAATTTATGTTTGAGGTTGATGATATGGTTAATGATATGGTTAACTTTGACGTTATTTTTATTGTGACATTTCAAGAGAAATAATTTATGAAGTCAATAAAGTATTGTTGTACATATGATAGATAATATCATCCATGTGGGTCATACCATTGATAATATGGTTGAATTTGATTGACTTTGATTGAAGCTTTGGTTTAATTTAGTTAAACATAGGTAACAATTGTTGACCTAGATTGAGTTTCGTCGAATATAACCGATTTTGGTTTAATATGGTAGACTTTGATTAACCATGGTTTACAATAGTTTACTTTACTTGGCTATGGTTTCAAGACCATGGTTAACTATGGGTTGTTTTTATTGAGTTTCAATAGCCATGGTTGACTTTAGTTAATAATGGTTAGTTATGGACTATGGTTTCAACTTTGGGTGACTATGGTTTACTTTGAATGACTTTGGTTCATTATAAACGACTTGGGTTGATGATGATTGATGATGTTTGATTTTTGTTAACTATAGATCAATGAATATTTTTAAATGTTTTTGAATATGGTTGCCTTTTGTTAAACAAGGTTTAATTTGGTTGATTACAGTTGACTAAGGATGAGCTTGGTTGAGTTGATTAATTATGGTTGGTATGTGAGAAATGATGATGATATAGTGTGATACCTTTTTTTGTAAGCTAATGGAAACATTATATTTCTAAAATATATATAGATACATAGTCTATGGTTTTCCTGCCACTTGGGAAACCAACAAGCATAGAACCAAAGTATGTCATCCTCTTCAGAGTCTATCAAACAATCTAAGATTGGAAAAATAATATCAAATTACTTAAAAGGACTAAGTCTATGAGAAATATTGTTATCTAGCCCTTCCTTATTTACTAATATACATTTTGTCTTTATAGATATTGAACAAAAAACAAGCAATACAAACATATATGAAACTAAAGATCATTTGAAATAGTAATAGTAGTGGTAACCTCATGCTCTATTGGAACAAAGTTATTTTCCCCCTTTGGAATCCTCTCTCAGAAGACCATATCCATTGTTTCCTTTTCCAACATGTTCATTTTAGCATCCAAATCAACATTTCCTTGAGCTGTCAGTTTGAGATTCACATGAACCTATCTGAACTTCTCTTGGATTTCATCCTCCTTGACCAATATAAAAATTTTCTCTTCTTCCTACCCCATAATCAATTTTCCCAACAGAGTCTCGCACTACCAATACATGGTAACAATCTTCATATACTTTATGTATCTGCCTCCAAATGAACCAACATCTTCCACTACCGGTCCCATTTCAACCTGGATATCCTCTAAACTAATAACTTTTTTCTCTCCTTCTATGTACTCCTTCATTTTAGCAAATTGGTATTGAACTTTACCTGAGATTGATGTATTGTGTGTGGCTTTCGCTATATAGGATTGTTGTGACACCCTTGCCATATGAGTGGGGTGTTGTTTCCTTCGAGTAGTGCAATTTCCCCTAACCATGTTTTCCATTTGTAAGGGATCCCTCACATATGGAGTCCAAAAGTCATACATGCACGACTGACACCTTGAAGTAAAAGACCAAATATCTAACAAAAGAGACCAAATATCTAATAGAAGAGGCCATAGCTCTTGCAAGGATTGCAAATGACCAAATGACAAGGAATTTCACACCCTTTTCTCTCTAGAAACCAATTCCCTTTCAAATTCATTGTTAAACTTAGGCCTTTTTGAACATATGAGAAACCCTTACTCACTTGACCTAGGAGGGAAATGATTTTGGCCTTAAAAATATTGTCAACCACACTTTGAGGTTTCCCTATGGATTGAAACCAATCTTCGAACAAGCAAACAAAGGAATTTCCAAACAAAGATAAGCTTTGGTTCGGTTTCCCTATGGATTGAAACCAATCTTCGAACAAGCAAACAAAGGAATTTCCAAACAAAGATAAGTTTTGAACCAATTGAAAACACCAAAAAACACCAACCTTCATAATTGCTTGCAATCGTCACTGGTCCAAATTATAGGCCGACTCTCCAGTACTATTATGACAACATGCAAGTATGAACTAGCCATGATTGCCCATGAGATAAACCACATTTCACCTTGCATTTACTTGCATGCGTCGAAGAATTTGTCACCTCATCTCATTATTTCCCATTTCCTAAGCCAACCTCCCTATTCACCTCGTGCAACCATCATTTCATAGTGAATGTCTCCCATACCACTCGTCCAGTCGATCGGGGTGGTAGCTCGTGGTTGTTTTTGTACGTGGCCTACCCACTATTAGACACATCATAGGGAAGTTATAATGTGATGCTTCGATAAAGAAGAAAATGCATAATTTATTAACCATATGTAGTTATATTCGAGGTTTAGAATATTGTTCATTTTAATGATATGTCAATGTCATGACATCTTGAGAGTAACAATTTCGAAGGTTATGTTTGGCGTCGATAAATGTGGTTGACTTCAAGAGTAACAATTTAAAAAGTTATGTTTGACGTTGATAAATGTGGTTGACTTTGACATTTCAAAATAAATAATTTATGAATTATATATAACATGGTTGCAGTGACGGAATTTGACGGGTAAATGCCCGTCATGGACCAACTTACCCGTCAACTGCAGCTAAGATTTTACGGAGACCGTCAAAATCTAGCTTAGAATGCAAAAGACGTTTCATATTTTGATTGGTACCGGCATTTTTGACGGGTGTCCGCTATTTGAAATTCCAACCCTGCATGGTTGTAGTATAGTTGACCATGTGTATAGATGCATCATATCAATGATAATATGATTGACATGAATATTATAACATAATAAGAAGATGTTATCTTTTATAGTATGCCATATTGTGACATTTAAATAATAATAAAATGGATGACTTCAATTTTATATCACATTGTCACATTTCAAAATTAATAATTAAAAAATTAATTTATAAATTATCATATTGTTAATTTAAATATTTAAAAAATAATTATTTAAATATTATATTTAAGGTTGTTAATATGCTTGAATTCATTACTATGTCACATTGAAATGTAATAATTTAAGAAATTAATTTTTTAATACATTATTTTATAAATATTATATAAAAAAGATTTTGAAGAACATAATCTATGGGTAAATTTGTTTGAGTGATAAAACAACAATACTAAATGAAATTCCATGCAAAGAAAAAGCATAACCACTAAGTTGATGTTAAATATTATTTTACATAATAGCATTTCAACGAATATTATGTAATGAGTAGATCTAATGGTTAAGAGTATGTGTTTCCTCTTAGGAGGTCAAATCTCGAGGAGGTAGTGTATGTATACTTTTGTAGACTTTAGCAGTTAAATCGATGCACAAAAGAAGATCCCTTATCCCACAAACAAGGGGATCTTATACACCAATTTGGTGTCTCGCTTAACGATGACCTTAAAAATATATTATTATTATTATTAATGTGATTATTAAAATCATTCAAACTCATACTAACGCTGTGATGAACATAACAAGATCATTTCATATAACCCACAATGAAAAGAAATAATAAAACAAGTTTGAAATGGTACCTAAAATAAACGTGAAAGAAGATTTAATTGTTTTATATAATCCCTATTTGCTTTAATAAATTGTTTAATGCANATATATAATTTGGAGTATATTTAAGGAGATAATATTTTTTCATCTACCATCAATTATAAATATGAATATCTATAAATATATTAATATAATAAATATTTATAAATATATTAATATAATAAATATTTAATAAAAATATAATATATATAAATTTTTCATTTCAATAAAAATATATATATATAACTTATTAATATGTTGATAGTATGTTTAAAAGTATATATTTTTTCATCTACCTTAAATTGTAAAATATAAATACCTATAAATATATCAATATAATAAATATTTAATATAAATATTTATAGATATATCAATATAATAAATATTTAATGAAAATATTATATATAGATAGATAGATAGATAGATAGATAGATAGATAGATAGATAGATAGATCACATCTTTACCCTACAAAAGAAAGCATTCTTCATATATTTGTATGCCGATAGTTATGTCGATAGGCGTATATATGTTACAATTTTGGGGTGGACTACCATCTATGCTTTTTCATCTACCGACGAGAATGAGACAAGTGTACTGTCCAGATTGATTCTATGGTAGTCATCTAAGATTAAACAAGAATGAGACAAGTGTACTATCCAAATTGATTATATGAGTGTCGTCTAAAATTAATGATTAATAATTTCAAAAAATAAAAAATAATTTAATTAACATGTGATAAGTAGAGTTAGTGATAGTTCTAAAAATTAAAATTAATCTTCAACTATTCGATTATTAGATACAACTACTAGCTTAACTCCATCGATTATTAGATACAACTATTAGCTTAACACAAATGTGTCTAGAACTATTAGCTTAACTTCAACTCTAATCAAAGTTATATTGGATAACTATTAGCTTAACTATTATATGCAACTATTATGTTAACTCCAATGATTCTACAACTCTAATTACTTACGGCTTAGTCCAAGTGCATTTGGCATCTAGGAGTCTAGCTAATGTGCAGTCATGTAAGAGTCGAACTCTAAATAAAATAGTTCGAACTCTTAATAAATTCCTCTGAAATCGTGTGATAATTGCACTTAGTGGCATGGTATTGTGCAACTCATGTGACACTCGAACTCCACCTACCAATTGGGATTCCACTTAATGTGCATAAGTCTTAGTCGAACTCCATTTGGAAGCTAGAAGTCACGATAACTCATAGCTATTTTATTAACTACAATAGATTTATATTAGCTTAACTATTAGATACAACTGTTAGCTTAACTCCAATGATTCTACAACTATTAGCTTATGTTCAACTCTAATTACTTACGGCTTAGTCCAACTGCATTTGGCATCTAGGAGTCTAGCTAATGTGCAGTAATGTAAGAGTCGAACTCCTAATAAATTCCTTTGAACTCATGTGATAACTACACTTAGTAGCATGGTATTGTGCAACTCATGTGACACTTGAACTCCACCTACCAACTGGGAGTTTAGTTAATGTGCATAAGGCTTAGTCAGGATAACTCATAGCTCTTTTATTACCACAAAAGATTTATATTAACTTTTAAATTAACTATTAATCGTTCAAACTCCTTATAAAAAATTATAAAAAATAAAAAATAGCTCATGTGATAACTAAACTGAATGGCATGGTTGTTGCTAGTGTGTAGTCCATTTGACAGTTGAAATCCATCTAGCAGCTCGAAGTCGAGTTAATTAGTCAAACTGCATTTTACGGTTGGGAGTTGAAGTAAAGTGCACTTCGTGTGATAGTATAATTCCTAATAAAATCCTATAATAGCTAAGGATTTTATTAGGAATTATACTATCATCCACATAAGTACTTGGTTTGCCCCAATGGTTATTCCTTGTTTCTTGTTGTTCCTTCATAATCGAGTCAATGCCCACAAGTATGTCTTGCCCATTACCCACCTGCCAAGCAAGACACTTCCCCAGCCATGGAAGAGTGAGCAAGAAACCTTTCCATATCGCAGAAGCTTCCCGAACGGAGAATTTTTTTTCTCTAAGCCATGCCACCACGGATTGGTTCTTCAAATACTTACTGATTAGGACTTGATGCCAGAGACTACAGTTATGAAGGACCATCCAAAAATGCTTGGCCCTCAATGCAATACTAAACCAATGGATATTTTTAATGCCCCATTCACCTGTTTCCTTGGGCCAGGAAAGGTGCTCCCAATTCATCAAATGGTACCAAGGTTTGTCCCTGGTAGAGCCCCATAAGAAAGCAAAGGTTAGACTTCTAAGCTTTTTAAGGACATAGATATGAATAGGAGCAAGGCCCAGCCAGTAGACCGGGAGGTTGGACAAAATAGCTTGGACAAGGACCAAGAGAGAGAAACTTGTGAGACCAATGAGAAATTCTTTTTTCATATTCCTGAATCAACCAATGCCAGTCACTAATCATGTATCCCAAAGGTTTAAGAAAATACCCAAGATACTTGAAAGCAGTGGATATTGGATCCATTTTGTAGGGCATAATCCTGGAGATATCAAGAAGAGTATCATTTGCAAAATTATTGTAGAGGAAAATAGATTTATCCAAGCTGATACACATCCCTGAGGCTTTGCAGAAAGTACTAAGAATAACTTCAAATGCCATCCAGTCCAACAAGTTACCAGTTCCAAGCAGAATAACATCATCCACAAAGAGGAGGTGGGTAAGAGCCAGAGTAGAAGAGATTTTAATACCTCTGATGACTTCCATTCTCCCTAGCATCAGTAATCAAGAGACTGAGCCCTTCAATTACAAGAATGAAAAGCAGAGGGGATAAGGGACAGCCTTGTATGATACCTCTGGAGGTAAGACAACCCATTATGCAATTGAATCCCAGGAGAGGCACCCCAATTTGGATTAGAATGAGACTGATATAAGACCAATTGACTCTGTCAAAGGCTTTCACCAGATCCAATTTGAGAATGAGAACACAAGTGTTTTTTGTTTTAACAGAATGAAGGGTCTCTTGAGTAATGCCTATAGGCTCGACAATTTGCCAGTTTTTGAGAAACCCAAACCGCTCTCTTATATGTGTGAGTCCAGGAAAGGCTTAAATTTAACAGCTATAATCTTGGAGATTAGCTTGTATATTTTAGCTTTCCACATCTAAGAGTCATCCTAAACTCAATCTCTCTATTTTAAACTCAACATTTATCTTAAACTCAATCTCTCGACAAATATCGAACCTAATCCCTCTCTAAACCTTCTATTTATCTCCTTTTATAAAACAATACTCATTATTAAATTGCCATATTTATGGTAAAATTTCTTGAAAAAACCAAATAACTAAGTAAACTTAATAAATTGCTATCTTTATCATAAACTTTTTTCAAAGAAACAAATAACCAAGTAAACTATACGTTTAAGGATCGATTAAGACATTTGTAAAGATGCATCAACTTTTTTTTTCAGAAGAAAAAAGCCAGCCTTTGATATTTGATAGAATCAAAAGACATCGTAAACATACATCAAGTAGTACGTGGACAAAAATGACCAGCAACAACCATCACAGTCATGAAAAAAGACATAAACAACGAGACAGCCAGAACTGGTGAGAGTACAAACAAAGTCTGATCATATGCAGACTTTATCATCATTCCCGAAAAATCTCGGGTCAGAGATACCAGGTTATGGTGTCCAATCAAACATATATGTCGTAGGTTGTCAAAAACTAGCTAAAAGTCTCCAACATACAGGCAGTGAAAATCATCCATGACAAATATAAGAACCATAACACAGAAAAAAGTAAACAGCCATCAAAATAGAGAGAAATGTCCCTCTCTAATGGTCAAACCATCCATAGTTTCCGAAAAATGACCAATACCCCTATCCAAATGAAGTGCCCTCTTGGAAAGACCATCAGCTAGAGTATTGTGTTCCCGAAATATATGATTGAAGGACACCGGTGGAGCCCGCCGCAGCATAGTAATAATATCATCGCACCAGTGTTTCAGAGTAGGTACATCCAGGGCAGCAGTGCCATTAACCCAAGATATAACCACCAATGAGTCACCAAAAATCACCTTAATGGGCAGCCCCATCATATGAGAGACTCTAATGACAGACCAAAGTGCCAAGAGCTCGGCCCGTGTATTGGTGCATACCCCACAACCAACAGAAAAGCCAAAATAATGGGTTTCACTGAGATAGATCATAAACCCGGCTCCTCCATAATTTGTTTTAGCAGCACCATCAAAATAACCCACGGGATAGGTGTGAGCCGGCATAGGACCAATCAGCCTGCTTTTTTTAGTCTTCTGTGGGACCGGGAATAAAGAGAGAGTACATTCAATCCGGGCAATGAGTGAAGGGGCAGATGGATGATGATCATCAAAAATACAGGAATTTCTATGTAGCCAAATGTACCAGAAAATGATCACAGGAGCATATAGAAAAGTAGCAGATCTGGCGTGTGTGGTAAACCAATGGACCAGAGTAGTATGGAGATTGTCAAGAGGCACGAAAGTAAAACCCATGCAATCCGCAAAGTGTTTTAAGATCTGGCAGGTAAAAGGACATCTTATAAACATATGGCCGCAATCTTCTGTATCCCCATTGCATAAAACGCACATACCCGGTCCAAAGAAACCATGAGACAGTAAGTGGTTCCAGGTGAGGATCCGGTCCTTCATAAGCAGCCAAGTAAAACATATCATCTTGAGTGGCAGCGTCAAATTCCATAGCATAGACAGCTCGATGTTGTGATACGCATCATCCATAGCCTTAATAAGATAGTCATAACATTTAGCTGCAGTAATGGGACCCGCATATGAGTCGTAGGACCAAAGGAGAGTGTCTGGCTCCTCCTTTAAATGAATTCTATTAAATTGCAGGCCTTTAATGTATATGTCCCATTGACAGCCCCATGCGTCACATAAGTCAAGTTCCTGTGCCGTAAACCAGACACCAGTAGTATGATTGATAGCCTGATCCAAAGTAGTAATCCCATAATCCTCCAAGAATAGTCGCAGCTCATCAGTAAGAATGAAAGTACTGTCCATCCCAACCATAGGATCCGCTCCCACCCTAATCTCCCTCCCATTACCAACCTGCCACGTAAGACCGTTCCCGATCCTTTGAATAGTCGAAAGAAAACCTTTCCAAATAATGGATGCGTTATAATGACTGAAACATTTCAATCGAAGCCAAGCATGTACAGGAAAGATGCATCAACTTCCGATCTATGGGCAAAAGAAGCGCGACCTCACCAAGACAAGTCCTAATCAAAACTTTAATCTTGTTTGTTATGAATAAATTTATGACAAAAATGGGTATGACATTTCAGAAAGAGCATATTCTTATTATCCAAAGCGCGAGCTAAGAAAGACATTCAATCATAAATGAACGGTGTAATTGATTGAATGCTAACCGACTTGTGGTTGAGATTTAACAAGCTTGCTTATTCCCTAAAACAATAAACAACTAAATAAATGAGGGATCTCATCGGAAATGCAACGATTTAAATTTTATACTTTGCACAATAGATGGAAAGAGACTCGATCAGTCCGGCATGATATTCTGCTACCGACTGGGTAGATGGAAAGAGACTCAATCAGTCCGGCATGATATTCTGCTACCGACTGACTAACCTTTGGAGGTTTTAATAAGCAAGGTCCCTCCATTAACCATGGAGAAAGGTATCGATTCCTCATTATCTAACCATTTTTATTTTACGCCTGCCTATTCGTTAGAGAAAACGATAGGCAACAAAACAGCATGTCGACGCATGTCTCTCCATGGTATGATGAACACTACCATCTCTTATATAGCAAAAATTAATTGTAGAGTTGATTGCTGTTGCAGGTTTATTGTTTACCGTTGGATTTCAAGATACTGAAATTTAATAACCAATAATAAATCTACAATAACAATCATTTCTGCACCAAGCTAGTTAATGGTGGCCATCCTCTACATTATCTTATCTTTTTTATGCAATAGATTATTATATTGAATTGAGGAACACAAAATTAGATAAAATTGATTATTATATTAAATCTAGGAGCAAAAAATGGGATAAGCTCAACTGTTTTCGGTTGTGGTTGTCACTTTCCATTTTTCAACTACCCAACCGTATTACTATTTTGAATAGAAAGATTTGATGATTTTGAAAACTTTTGGCTGAAAATTTTTAAAATGATGGGTTATAATTGTTAAACTCTAAAATTTTGAATCTTCTAGAAGTTTCTATCATCGAAATAGCTATTTAAACACAAATTTTACAAAATAAAAAACTACATCATTCAAAAATACACCAAATCAAAGCTAAATCGTCCAATATTTAGAGGTCCCCCGCCAAAGGGTCTTCTCAAAGGCACGGGGCTGGGGTAAAAGCACGGGGCGTCATTGTGACCAAGCTGAGTAACTTATATTGTATAAATCAGCGCCATCATGTATGCTCTGTTTGCCCAGCTAGATAGCAAACCCTCACTTCAAGAAAAATGGAGGCAAGAAGAAGATCTAGCAACGCCCCTGTGTTGCCTCTCACCTTTGACCTTCATAGATCCCTGTCTCCCACACTCAATTCCAATTCGCCTTCATCTTCCTCAGCTTTCGACTTTGTGATCAGCAGAACACTCTCGCCCTCTCGTGCAATCTTTAGCTTCCGTTCTTCTTCTGCCGCCGCTTCGTCTTCAATGAAGCCTGTTCCCTGTGCTGTAGCCGGGAAAATGTGCATGTGTTCGCCGACGAATCATCCAGGTTCCTTCCGTTGCAGTCTTCACATAAATACTAATAATTCTCTTTCTTCTACGCAGTCTCATCTGAATGCCAAGAGGTCTGC
The DNA here is from genome assembly GCA_001517045.1 of Pseudotsuga menziesii. Classification (NCBI taxonomy): domain Eukaryota; kingdom Viridiplantae; phylum Streptophyta; class Pinopsida; order Pinales; family Pinaceae; genus Pseudotsuga; species Pseudotsuga menziesii. The sequence goes on along the minus strand of LPNX010779005.1, from coordinate 240,030 downwards.
CATGACGAATTCGCTGGTAAGGATAGGCGGTGTGGAAGGAGAATGGGTGAGAAGAGCCCTCACGGCTCTCATACGCCCCTCCAGCCACCACACGCAAAGGAGATCGTCTTTTCAGCCGCGGCCTAGCAGGCTCTGCCATATGACCACGTCCCAAGATTGGGCGTTACAATTGTAGAATAGTTTGCAGTTTTGTTTAGCAGTTTTTGCTGTGGATTTTACTGTGAATACTTGTTTTTTTATGTGTAGTTGTAATCATAGGTTAAAAGGGTTGTTGGTCACTAACTATCAGTTATCCATACATCATGAAATTATCAGTTATATTTAAATACTTTATTTCATTTTAAATACTCCATCCATTTTGCTTCAGGAAGGAAGATTAGAAGTTTTTTTTTAATTACCTGCATAGATCCATCTTAAAAAGGATCTATCAAGGGCTCAAAGGGATAAAATCTCTCTAACTGCAAACCCTTTTTTTAATGTTGAGGAAATGTGAATAGAATGTGAACATAATGTTTTTGGTTTTAATTTGTAATGGGTTCTAAAAATTATTTTAAACCTAAATTGAGTAGGCATGTTATTTTTTATAAAGTATACTTGTCAGCTATAGGATGAGCACGGTAGGACTTACACATCTCTCTCTACCGGGCTGTAGAATGCCCTATTTTTAGGAAACTAAAATTAAACTTAAAAAAGAATATTAGATTTAAAAGCTTGATTTAATATTAGTTTTTTAAACTTAACACTATAAGTCTTTTCTGTTTTAAAAGAAAGTAAAAACAAAGATTGTGGTTGATGTAAATTTTATCTTGCTTAATAATTAATAAGAACATAAATGAATAGATTGCAGTTGTAATAATAAAGATATGGTTTAGTTAATATTTCATTCTTAATTTGGGTTAACCTAAATGGTCACATTAATCATGATGAAAATAATAATAGTAATTGTGTTTAATACCGTGAGATTTCTTTATACGATAGAAAGTTTATGCAATTTTTTTAAGAAACAAGTTTATGTGATTTGGCTAGTTTAAAATGAAAGCTTAAGCCTCTTGAGGTTCACATTTCCTCAAGAGGGTTTATATATGAATTTAAAATTGGTTTTATTTTCTTATTATGTTTTTATATTTATTTTATTTTTATCAAGCGGCCCCATTTTTTGGTATATTCAAATTATTTTATTTTATTTTCTTATTTTTATTTGAGCATTATAAGCACAGAAGGAGTTCCACATCCATCACATCCCTCTACTGGGCAAGAACATACATGAATAGATTGTAATTGTAATAATAAAGATTTGGTCTTGGTTAATATTTCATTCTTAATTAGTGTTAACCGAAATTATCACATTAATCATGAAAAAAAATATAATAGTAATTGTGTTTAATACAGTGATAATTCTTTATGGGAAAGAAAGTTTATGCAAATTTTTTAAAGAAAAATTTATGTGATTTAGTTAGTTTAAAATGAAACCTTAAGGGTGTTGAGGAAATGTCAACCTGGCCAAATTTTTGGTATATTCAAATTATTTTATTTTATTTTTATTTTTATTTGAGTCGATTATAATGAGTTACACATCCCTCTATGGAGTGTATAATGTGTCTCTTAGCCCAATAATAACCAGTTTATTTAAAATTAAAGCAATTGCTTATAGGTATTGGTCCTTTTAATCAATACCTATAAGCAATTGTTTACTTCATTTCTAGTCACTTTTCTTCAATGATTCAGGAAGATTTGGTCTGAGTTAATTTGGATTAACGAAATTTTTGGTATATTTAAATTATTTTATTTTATTTTTTATTTTTATTTGAGCCAATTACAAAAAGAGTTACACATAATAAGATTATTTAAAATTATCTTAATCAATAAAATAATTTAAAATTTAATATAAGTTTGGATACTCAAAACGGTTTTAAAAAATAAAATTAATTTGAATAATATTTATCTTTATCCAATCATGCATCTATAAAAGTTAACCAAGAAAATCATATTAAAATCACTTTAATGTTGTATGCGTAGTCGTTGTTATGTGGGGTCTCTGAGTAACAAAACTATTTCTAAAAATTAATAGGATAACAAAACACCATCATGCAAAACATATCATACACATTGACATAAAAATTACACAAACTTCATCTTCAGCCCCTTTGACATCCTCCATGTATAATACATTTTGAAAGGTATAACCTATTTGCTCGATGATATGCACTGATCGGACGACCGGCCACGTCAGACGTGATCGGTCACGCGCAGCCGGTCGTCCGATAGGTGCATATCGTCGGTTCGAAAGTGAACTCCATTTTGAAATGTATCTTCAAAAAAAATTAACAACTTCAAATTGCATTTATTGACTTTTTTTTTTTTTTTTTTCAGGAAGAAAAAAAAGCCTATCCTTATTAATTCATTGACCTTTATAATCTTCGCCCCCACAAGATGATCCATATTCAAAGTACTTTGAAAGGCAATACGTGTTCTAGATTGTTCGTACAGGAAATGGATTTTGTTAGGTTTTGCCTTCTCTCAACACTCGTATTTGTAAAAGTGAGAAAAGAAAGTGATATAGTTAATAAATAAATAAAAAAGTACAAAATAACTTGGATAGCGCTAGATAAATTAATGATATTGATAAATTAATTACTTGGATAGCGTTGGATAAATTTTAAATTGGGTAATGGAAACACTAAACTAAATGTGACGAGATTAGGTGGAATTTGCGTTATTTCTCATATCATAACAAAAATGGTTATGTAATTGACATTATATTTTCTCAATTACATAAATGAGTGGTGGATCTAAAACATTTTAACACTATCTTAACAAGAGTTGTGGATTTAAAACATTCCAACACTATTTTAACAAGAATTGTAGATTTAAAATTTTTCAACACTATCTTAACAATTAGACAATATTCATTCATATTTAGCCATTCAGAACAACTTAAAGAACAACAACATAAAGGAGTTTTGGATTTAAAACATTTCAACAATATCTTAACAATTAGGCAATATTCATTAATATTTAGCCATTCAGAACAGCCCAAGGAACAACAACATTAAAAAACTAATGAGACAACTACACAAAATTATGGGACATAAATGAATATTTGTTATAAAACTTGAGAGATATTACTCAAAGCTAGGGAAATTAGCCCTTTGTTTGTTTGGAATAGAAAATTCTTATAGCCCAACTATCAATAAAAAGATAAGTGCCATTTTTTAAAGTGTTTAAATAGTAAATTATGCAGTCCTATTCTAACCACATAATGCAATGTTAATTAATTACATAGTTTGGTTTTGAGAACGAAGTTTGAACATGAGAAAACATAGATTTCAACCATTAAATATAGAAAACACTTTACTATGATTCAAATATTAAAATGCCACACACAACTAGTAATCAAAATCTAGTTAGCTTAATTATAATAACTAATATTAATCTCACATTCATGATGAATGGCTTGTAGAAAGAAACAACAAGAAATAATGATCATAAGCATGAGAGCGGTCAATGTAAAATATAAAATACATCTCATTATGTTTCTAGCACAAGCACAAAAGGAATTAGTTTGATATAAGTTGTACATACAAAAGAATGAATCCCTGAAAAGAGGGGCTTAACTTCTTACTTGAGAAAGAAAATAGTTTAAAATTTTCCGCAAATATCATTTTATGTATTAAATTTAACTTATTGATACAAAGAGATAGGAAACCAATCACTTTGGTTTCCCTTCTTCAATGTTCACATTCATTATTTGACCATTTGAACCTTGAGGCCGATTGTTTAGATTATTTAGGTGCATTGGGATCATTGGCTTTTTTGGGGGCTTCCTCTTCTACTTGCTTTCTCCTATACTCTATGATAAACTTGTCATGAGCCTCAAAGGCCAGCTTGAGAGATTTGTGTTTCTTGGCATGAGATTTATAAGAAGCAAAGCTTTGGCTTATGCTTTTCTCAAACTCCTCCAATTCACATTGTTCTAATTAATGTGATGTCTTTTGTGGGGTCTTCACCAACCCTTTGAATAGTAGTCTCATCTATAGTGGGGATCATTTAAATGCTCTTATTTTTAAGTAATGCAATTTACTCCAATTTTTATATTACCTATGATTGTAACTGAGGGTCAAAATGTTTCAAATGGAGTTTGTTTAATGGTATGATTTAGCAATCAGGGCTGATATGTAAATCGACACTTGTTGACATATCATGTCAATAAGAAATCTCCCAATATACATATTAGGGATGATCTCTCCATTGGGATAAGCCATTCTTTCGCAATGATGAGACCACCTCTCAGTCTCACATCATAACCAATCACCAAATTGGGATAAAAAATTGAATTTAGAAGGAGACTAAACTAAGGAGAGATTTAATGATCAAAATGATAAATGAGTTGGAGAGAATTTCAAGTCTGAAAGAAGATAGCTACATCCACGTAATAGACTGAGACCAATTGGTGCATCGAGATGATTTTATAAAGAGTGAGTAGAAAATTTTTAAATCATTTACCATCATGCATCAAAAAGATTTATACTGAGTCAAACGAAGGCTTTGAATTATGCAATACAAATTTCTTAATTGGGAAAAGGAATTTCTATATGTCATTTAAAGGAGGCCTAATTAGATTATTAGAATTGATTCTTGAATTGGGAGGGTAATTTCCAACTAGGAAAGGTAAAAGGGTTAGACCTAGAAATCAGTCCTGATATATAAATAAGGATAAAGGTTCAAAATAGAAGGGATGGGAGGGGTTGAATTATGAATGGTTCCCAATTTAAAAATCAAGTTTCAACAAAAGAACTAAGAAAACTAGTTCGAAATAAAAATATGACCAAGGAAAGAAATAATCCAAGGATGGAAACATGTATTCCCAAATCATTGAAGAAACGTGGCTAGTAATGAAGTAAACATTACCTCAACCAAATATCCAATAAGCTTGATAATAGAAACATAAAGAGAAATAAAAAACGGGTGGGGAGATTAATAAGAAAACTTGGGGTGGTTGTTGAGGCCTTAACTACAAGGTGGATTCCTTAACCTATTAATATGAACAATTTTACACAAATACAATAAGGGAGTCCATGTAGGCTACATGTGACATCTAGGATGCATGTGACCATTTGACAAATATATATAAATTTTCCAAGGCACAATGGGTTATTGCCACATCACCTAAATAGTCTAACCCTTGAAACCTCCATGGATATTCCTCTTGTAGTTCCATTTCCTTACTTGTAGGCTTCTTAGTCTAGCTTCGCAATTCCTTAGACACTTGCAAAGTTTTTCAAGTCCTTTGTGCATATTACCTAAGACTTAAGCAATGTCCAAGTTCTTCATTGTGCCAAAAACTAGACTTAGCGAATTAGAACTCCTTATCCACTTGATGAATGACCATTCCTTGATCTCCATCCTTGAATTAATGGCTTTGCACATGATTACATCCTCTTTATATAGGTGGGATGTGCCTTTTCATTTCCTTATCTAATATGACATCTTACACCATACTCCGAGTGGAGCCAAACATGCTATCCGCTCCACTTTACATACCAAGCCTTTAAATGTTTATCCCCTTAGGTCCATATTTAAGCTAGATCGTGGACTAACCTAAGTTGCCCCAAAGTATCATGTGCCTAATGGTCACAACCATCCAACTTGAACAATGCGTAGAAGAAAATCCTTTCCATTAATTGTTCTTCTTGTCATGTTGAGATGATGTTCATCTAACTTGTAATATGTATCCAACTGAATTTGGTATGCCTACCCAAAGTCTAAGGTGTTGTGCCTAGAAAACAAGGTATTATTAAACAATGCATTAATGAACCAAGGGACATTGTATCCATCATCCAATCCATTGAGTGGATTCTATAGGAAACCCTAATGATGATACTCACATTGCTACCATAGTTATCCAAATCAATTAGTCAATCTCTTCAACACTTTGGAATTTCATGCAATTATGCAAGACTTGTCAAGGCATGTTTCCTCAACCCTACAACTTGTTGTCACAACCAACTATGCTTAGAGGGGATAATGTATGTACCCTAGGGAGGTACTCAACGAGATAATGTATGTAGTGTTGCCATAATCATTGAATAACTAGGTTATTAGTGGGTAATAAATAGGCCGATTAGGTATTTAGAGTAAATAATATAATAATAAGGGATAGTTGGCATAGACCTCTAGGAATACTCATGTGAAAAGTATAAATATACATGAGTATCGTTGTAATTGATAGGTTGGGTGTTGGATGTGATTATCATTTGTAATAAGAATGGATTGTTAAGTGATTCATTCCATAATTAGTATTTGATGGTATTTCCCTACCTTAACGTTCTTTCCATATCCTTGTGTTCATTATTTTGTAAATGTGTTATGGTTATTTCTAAATTTTAAGGGTTCTATGTCGTTGTTTTGATTCAATATTTGGGTTAAGTATCACTTCATGGATATTCTCCCTAGATATCAGCAAATCATAATTAGGAAATAATACATCTCATAAATAGAATTCATAACACATAAAGACCATTATGAGTTTTTGGCAAGCCTTACCTATGCACTTTCCACATTTCAAAGATTGATGAATTATATTTTTAAACCCTTAGAAAAATCGTGTTAGTATTTTTCAGTGATATAATAATCTATAGAAAATCTTGGGAAGAACATGTACGGCATGTTAACATTGTCTTAAAACTATTAAAGGGGGGGGAACTATATGTAAATCCTTCCAAATGTGCCTCTCGGATTCAAGAAGTGGAATATTTGGGCCATATTGTACTTCACGAAGGTGACAAAGTGGGCCCTAAGAAAATTAAATCTAATATGGAATGGCCAATTCCAAAAAATTTAAATAAACTTACAGAATTCTTAGGGTTGGAAAGTTATTACTGCAAGTTTGTCAAGAATTATGCTGAAATAACAACTTTAATATCTAGTTATTAAAAAAAGAGGCATTTGTTTTTACTTAATAAGTAAACAAATATTTATAAAATATGAAGGAGGACATTTTCACAACTCCTGTCCTATTTATTCTTTACTTTAGAAAACAAATTATTGTGGAGTGTGACGGTTGAGGGCATGGCATTGTGTAGTTTTAATGCAAGAAGGAAGGCTCTTTGCCTTTGAAAGATACCAATTTAAAGGAAAAAAACTTACTCAACCCAATTTATGAAAAAGAAATGTTGGACATACTGCATGTAGTCTAGAAATGACACCCTTAACTAATAGGAAGACACTTCAATGTAAGGGTTGATCATTATTTTAATAAGTAGTTTTTGGAACAATGATTATCTTTAGAAGAGAAACAAAATTGGGTTACAAATATGCTTTTCTTTTTGAATTATCTACAAAAAAAATGGTGGAAGGTGAAATTTTAAGAAAAGAAGAAGCCTATAGAGGACTTACTTTGTGTTATTTCCATTATGCATTATGATTAGGGGAAATAAGTATGATAGAATGGAAGTAGGATCATAAGGCATGCAAGATAATTCAACAAACATAACATGATTCTAGTGCATTACAAGATAAATTTGTGTGGAAGAATCCACTGTGGTATTAAGATCACCTATATTCATTCAAGAATTCCCAACTCAAACAAAAAGTCCTTTTGGAATTGTACACTTCTCCTATAGTAGGAAAGCCATGGTTCTTGAAAACTTTCCATAAGATAAACATGGATTTTTTCTAGGAAGGTCTTAAACCTAATGTTCAAATTATTGTGGAATAGTGTTTGGTGTGTCAATACACTAAGGGAGAGACACTCATTAGCCCTACCAAGTCAGTATTGGGAAAAGGTCTCAATGGATTTTATCATAGGTATACCAAAGTCTAAAGGAAAGAATGGCATCTTGGTAGTTGTGGATCCACTCATACAGTATGCTTATTTCTTCTCTCTTTCTCATACTTTTAAAGAAAATACAATTAAACTACATAATTCATGGACTACCCAAGATTATTGTGAATGATAGAAAACTAATTTTCAATGGTAACTTTTGGACTAATTTTATTTTTGGGGTAGTCAATTGGCTCATAACCCCTCTTACCATCCTCAATCCGATTGGAAAATTGAGATTGTGAATAAATGTCTAGAAGTGTATCGTCATTTATTTGCATATATGATAAACAAACACAATGAGTCAAGTGGTTTCTTGGAAGAATGGTCATACAACACATCCTTCCATACTTCATAGAAAATGTCCCCATTTATTGCACTTTATGGATATCATCCTCCATTTATCACATCACCCTTGAAAGGGAAAGCTAAGGTTAAAGCAATGGAGTATCACATAGAGCACCAAGAAGAGGCTTTCCAACTTGGTTATAGAAAAATATATGATGAAACAACAAGAAGATCAACATTTCACTGAAAGCAAAATTAAAGTGGGAAATCATGTATTTTTTACTACAACTATACAAACAAATGTCCCTCAATCAACAAAATAAGGACAATAAATCACTAGCCAAGTACTATAATCCCTATAGGGTGTTGCAAAGGATTGGAAGTATGGATTACAAATTGTATTTTTCTCCATATTCACATGTACATCCCATCTTACATGTTTCTTGCTTAAAAAAGGTAATCAAAGATGAGACCCTAGTTGAAACTATTTTACCAAATACTGATAAAGAAGGTAAAATCATACTAAAACTTGAAGGAATAATTGAAACATATATCAAGAAACTATGAAATTGAGTAATTGTTGAGTACCTCATAAGTTGGAAGACCCTTCCAATAGAAGAGGTGACATGGGAAAACGACTTCTTCATGTATAAACATCCACATCAAAACAAGTGTTGAGGATGACACTTGTTTGAACAAGAGGGACATGTTAAGCCTTATATAATGAGTTATTACATTTATATTGTTAATATATTAGTGTTTTCATTATTGATTAGCCAGACCCTTTAAATGTAATTATACACTTTGTCTCCTTTATATATCAAGGATACCTAGTTCTATGTATCATATCATTTTGCGCATTTCATATACTCAATAAAAAGAAGGCTTCCCACTATAAAATGTTTCATATTCATTCTCTCTATTTCATTACCAAGCCATTACCAAGTGTGGATTTACTTCTTCTTTCTATTTTTATGATTTTTTGGGGATTTGGTTCCTAACATGTCACTGGTTGGAAGATTACTTGCTATAGATCATTCGTTAACCTTTTTATAGTGAAAGATAGTGTAGGAGCATACCATAGTTCCATCCATGAAAAAATATGATAAATTGCTTAATTAGCAACAATCAAGTGAATGCAATTAATTACAAATATCATGAATCTACCATCAGATCATGGAATTGCAGAAAAGAACCTACCATATATTTTCCTTCAACACAAAGGAAATTACATAAGCATATGTTGGATCACTCCAATGTATTAATTTCTAACATAACTATGGAACTGCTTCCTTTCTAACTTCATTCATCCATGATACTCTATCATGCCAAGACCATAACTAAGCTAAGTGCTAGTCAACCCATATAGATTTGACTGAGAGTTCTAGATGTAAAAAATGGGATATTCTTTATTAACTAAATGAATACCATGCATATCATTAAAAAAAGATGATTTCCTCTCTTTATTAGTCCCTGCCATCGCTATGAATGGCCTTGCCGTCGTTTTCAATTACCTTGCACGCAAAACAAAACACAAATGAATTATTAGTCCTAAGTTTGCATTCAATCATTTATAACATAGTTGTTTTATCTAATTATTAGTCCTTGTTCATTTGACATCTATCTACCCACCGTTCTCTCAACCAATTGGAGAATTGAAACTCTTATTTGGCCTCTTCTCGAGGCGGGTATCTTTTTTAACATCATGATATCCTAAGTTTCAATATCAGCTTGGTAAAAAAATGACTGATATGTGTTAATGCTATTACTCCCTTAGCATTAGTTTGCGAGTAATTGTTAACATTAAATGTTTGTTTGATGCAGAGAAATACTCTTCCACCCACCGCCTTTCTCTTACGTGCTGCCTTGCTCTTTGGTGGAGAGAAGCCTTACTCTTCGATCGACCGCCTTACTCTTTAGTGGACAGCAAGAACAAAACGATGCCAAGTGGTGTTGAGACATTTTGTCGCCCCTGATTCATGTCAAAGAGATTCAAAAACACGGGATTACACTATATTTCACAATTGAGAAAGAAAGACAGAGAATTCCAGATATTCCAGCCATATAATTTGTTCAATGCACATTGAAAAACATAGAGAGAATTATATTGGATTCTTCCAGGGCTGTGTATGAGAGCTTCCATTTGATTGGCCAGTGAGCATCTTCTGCAGAGACGACCAACACAGGTATTTCATATTTTTATCTTCAGCTAGTGTTTTTTTCAACTATATTTGGCTTACTGAACTTCAAACTAAACTAGGAAGCTACTACCGCTTTGGATAGTCCACAGTAGAGACCCTATAGGAAGCTCATCCTGCAACTAGACAAGGATAGCTTCAGATATACTAGGCAAGACATGATTTCTAAATATATAATGAAAGAGATTAAGTAATGAAGGTGGGTAGGGAGGTGTACTTATCTCTTTCCATGAGTGAATATCTCTTTCTGCATAGGCATGCATTATATCAGAGCATTATGGTAAGGACTGCACAATAGGGTGGCCTTTAGTTGAGCGCACTCCGCTGCAAATAAAGCCCATTTTCACTAGTACACTAGAGGAATGAAATGAAACGAACGTCCATGGACATACTTGAATGCTACCTTCCTATTGACAGTTTTAAATAAAATTAGATTTGCATTTGTAAGGACAATATGCTTGACCTCTGACTGTCCTATAGTCGTAAACACTAAATAATGGCTTCAAGTTGCCCACCACATAAGACAACAAGAAATTGGAGTGCGCAACCGTTTCCTTCTACAGAAAGATGATTGGAAGAAATGCCATCTCAATTTCCCCCGGTACCAGGAAGTTGCTTATATCTTCACCGTAGTGATAAGGTGATTATACTCTTAGGAGTCTGCGTAGATAAATAAGGAGTAAAGCATTATACCTCCTACAATAGCGCTCCAACCGTTCTTGAGGCAAGTGCTAGCAATTGTTCTTAGCCCTAGAAAATCGATTCCTCCAACTATGTTCCAAAACCCTAAAATTCCATGTTCTGGAATATCATGTAAAAGCACAAAACATGCACATATCAATGTGTTGTCTTCTGAAAACGTACGAATGCGCCTAATATATTGAGGATGGATAAATCTAGCCAAATGATGCAAATTCAAGTTAAGCAAAAAAACAGTATTTCAACCGAATAATTATTACTTCAGAAATTGTTTATACAAGTATATTTTTGTACAGTATCAAAACGCCATTTCTGTAGGTAACGTCTTATATAGCTGGTTTAATAAATGACAAGAAAAAGAAATTTTTTAACAAATTGTACCACCGATTTACAATACCTGCTCGAAGGCAAAGTCAGGGTAAAAATATATGCCAAAATTGAATAATCACTTTACCATGCCTTAAAGACATAAAATTATTTTGTAGTACCTGTTCTTAGCCCTAGAAAATTGATTCCTCCAACTATGTTCCAAAACCCTAAAATTCCCCTCAGATTTTGCAATTCGTATTGAAGATTGCCAGAAACATGCTGACCCTAGTGCCAAAACTAGGCATATGATCAGTAAAACTACAAATAAAAATCCAGTCTCCTAATGCGCTGGAAGTCTCCAAAACTATAAGGATTGATGTCCCGTCAGGACATGATCTAATATTATGATGCTTTTCAGTTACTTTAACATATCTGAATAGCAAGTAGTTATATATGTATTTATAGTTCAGCTGCAAAGGAATGAATACAGTACTTACCTCAAGCTTGAAATAAAGCATATATAAGAGATTAATTATGTTACCACAATATGTCTCAATAATATCAGTGAATCATATGGTAACTCTCACAAATAGTGAAAAAACACTCAATTGCTTCTTCGTAGCTGAAACTCTTAGTCTAGCGATAACCCCATTATGTTGTTGGATGCCTCCATCAATACAAATTTTTACATACTTGGCAACTCCAATGGGCAATAGAAGAAGGAAGCTCGAGCTGGACACCTCCTAATTAGCATGTCTGGAATGGTTCTCCGAATGGCCATCGCGCTCGATACGAAGGAGCGGCCTGTTTTATGGGTCATAAACCATACATTGGGACTCTCCAAAGAGGGCCTACATGTAGTCCGGGTGGCATACATTGCAATATCCCAAATCCTGATATTTTCTATTTCTAAGAAAAAAGGATGATACAACTGGGCATGCAAACTGCCATGCAAAAATCCCTATTTTATAGGAAAAATTAGGGTTAGGGTTTGTGAGATAGAATGAACACTTACCACTGATAAGCTGGTGAAACTGCTTCGAATAAAGTATGCAAGCCCGGAGAACTGGATCAGAGATGGGCGGACCTCTTCTGCTCACAATGAACCCCCAGCAGCAAGAACCCCAGTCAGAAAAGGGTGACGCTATCAGTGAAGGAGGTGTCCGATGAAGCTGCCGATTTGCAGGACTGGCAGCCTTCCCGTGCCGGAGAGAATTCCTGATACAAGAGTGATTTCTGAGTCCTCTAGGTAGGATAGCGACTTGCTTTTGAGAGACAGCTGCTCATGCCCCTGGAATCCCGAAACTACTGATAACTGTTCCTGATGAGCACAGATGGATCTGATAATCATTGGGTATTGGAGTATGATGCTGATGATGAGAATGGTGCCTAAGTTTTGGAAGGAAACTGAGATCTGAAGGCCCCACAGCTGATTAGGGATTTTCGGCTGAAAACCCCCCTTTTACGTCTGCACACGTGTCCCTGCAATGATCTATACCATATGCTAGATAACTGATGAATGAATGAAGAACAAGTGGTGAACCTGTATGGCTTACCCTGAATAACACTAGGACAGATGTTTCACTGCCGAAATCTCGTTAGCTGAAGACTCCGTCTCCAACCCCAACTACTGTGCGGCACGCTGTGTTACTATCCAAGAGCTCCCAAAAATAATAATAATCCAAAGTGAAGTCTCCTTTTGCTTAATCCTTTATTTATAATGTTCAACTGTGAAAACCCTAATCTTTGACCTAATTAGGTCACTTTATCTTCTAATTTGACTTTGACTTGCATGCATGCGGATGGAGACTTAAAGAGTGCATGCATCATTAAATAATGCTGGGATGACATGCACGAAGGTGGCCTTTGGCCCCAGTGTCCCTTCTTGACCTAATGATGATGCCCTAGATCTTCTATGGATGGCATCAGTCCTTAGTTGATCCCCTAGCTGTCAGTAACCGCTCGAACCCACAAGAATCACATAGGTTAGCGGTTTTGGGCCTCAAGGCCTAATTGGAAGTGGACATTACAGTCCTCCCTGCTTGAGATTGCTTGTCCTCAAGCAACTTCAAACTGGGATGCTGCAATACCTGTTCACCTTCCCAGGTGGCATCCTCTGGCGGTAGTTCCTTCCATTGAACCAAGTATTCTCTGATTATCCTGTTCCTGAGCTTCCTCTCTCTAGTCTGTATGATCCGTTCGGGAATTAGTATCAGCAGTCCCTCATCATCTAAAGGAGGCAATTTGATGGATGGAGCAATGTGTTGCCCAAGGGTCTTCTTCAGATTAGATACATGGAACACATTGTGAATTTTGCTTTCTGGTGGAAGTTCTAGTTCATATGCCACCTCTCCCACTTTCCTGATTATTTTGTATGGTCCATAGAAGAAGGGTTTTAACTTCTCTGCTCCTTTCTTCTTAAGTGAGGACTGTCTGTAAGGATAGAGCCTTAAGTACACTAAATCCCCTACCTCAAAGCTCCGCTCAATCCTATGTCTGTCGGCATACAACTTCTGTTGATTCTGGGTTGTTTGTAAATTCTCCTTCAATATTTTCAAAATGTCCTGACTGTCCTGTATCCAATCCTTAGCCTTAGGAGCCCTACTAAATTCCAAATATGCATAGTCCAAAGCCTCGTAACCATATAATGCCTTAAAAGGAGTCATCCTGATAGACATGTGATAGGTAGTATTGTAGCAATACTCTCCTAGGTGTAGCCATTTGATCTAGGTTCGTTGCTGCCCTGCTACATAGTTCCTTAAATACCCTTCAATCCACTTGTTGACTATTTCTGTTTGCCCGTCACTCTGGGGATGATAACTCGTACTAGTAGCCAGTTTGGTCCCCACCAATCTGAACATCTCTTGCCAGAAGGCACCCGTGAATCTGCTATCTCGATCACTGGCAATGGTCTTAGGTAACCCGTGTAACCTGAAGACCTCCCTAAAGAATAACTCAGCTACTTGAGCTGCCGACTAGTCTGATGATATCGAGAAGAAATGTGCAAACTTGGTTAGTCTGTCAACTACTACATATAAACAATCTCGCCCTTGGACCTTGGGCAAGCCTGAAATAAATTCCATGGAGATTCTCTCCCACTTTTGTTCTGGAATTGGCAGTGGCTGGAGTAACCCTGCTGGATGGGTTTTCTCAATCTTGTTCTGCTGACAGATGCTACATTCCCGGACATGCTGCATAATCTCCCCCTTGAGGCCCTTCCATGAGAACCTCTCTCTGATCTGGCTATAGGTCTTTAAGAAACCTTGATGCCCTGATAAAGGAGAATCATGGGCTGCCTGAATGATCTTTTTCCTCAATGTGGATTTTGGAACGAGGTATATCCTATCTTTGTAATAGATGATATCATCCACAATCCTATACCTGTCATCCTGAATTCACCCGTCCAATAATTCGCAAGTGAATTTATTTTTGGAGGATTCCACTAAGAGAAGTTCCCTCTAATCCGTGGATATACTACTGAGAGATAATGGGGCTGGATGCCTGGATAATGCATCAGCTACTACATTAGTCTTACCTTTCACATATTTGATCTCGAAATCATAGGCTTGTACCTTGCTGACCCATTTCTGCTGTCGCTCATTCATTTCCTTCTGCTCTAGGAAATACTTGAGGCTGTTATGATCGGTTTTGATTTTGAACTTACTGCCCACCAGGTACTGTCTGAATTTTGTGAGAGCATGCAAGATGGCCAGCATATCCTTGTCATATATGGAGTAATGGCACTCGTAGTTATTCAGTTTACGACTCTCAAATGCAATAGGGTGATGATTCTGCATCAACACTGCTCCTAACCCTTCCCCTGAGGCATCACATTCTACCACAAAAGGTTGTGAGAAGTCTGGTAATGCTAGAACTGGACAAGAACTCATAATAACCTTCATCTCCTTGAAAGTTTTCTGTGCTAAGTCTGTCGAAGTGAACGCTCCTTTCTTGGTGAGATCTGTGAGGGGTGCTGCAAATTGGGAGAATCCCTTAACGTACCGACGGTAATAAGTGCACAGACCTAGGAACCCTCTCAACTCTGTAACTATTTTTGGCGCAGGCTAATCTCTGATAGCTCGGATTTTCTCCATGTAAACCTGTACTCCTTCTGCATTGATTACGTGTCCTAAGTACATCATTTCCTTCATGCCAAACTCACACTTGGACATTTTTGCATATAGCGAATGCTCTTCTAAAATACTCAATGTTTCGTCCAGGTGTTTCAGATGTTCTTCCTAGGTTTTGCTATAAATCAGGATGTCATCAAAGAATACAAGCAAAAACTTACGTAGCTGTGCTCTGAAGGTGTGGTTCATGCATGACTGGAGAGTGGCCAGAGCATTGGTAAGTCCAAAGGGCATGACCAAAAACTCATAGTGACCATAATGACAGTGGAAAGTTGTTTTGGAGATGTCCTGGTCCCTTACCCTGATCTGATGGTACCCCGAGCGAAGATCGACCTTGGAGAAGTATTGAGCTCCCCGAAGCTCATCCATGAGTTCGTCAATTCTGGGAATTGGATACCTGTTCTTAATGGTCTTTTTGTTAAGTGCTCAATAATCGATGCACATTCGCAGTGTACCATCCTTCTTCTTGACCAGTACTACTGAGGATGCAAAGGGGCTAGAACTGGGCCGAATATATCCAAGCTCCAGTAATTCTTTGATGGTTTTCTCAATCTCATCCTTGTACCTTTTGGGATGCCAGTAAGGAGTGGTGATGACTGCTTGTGTTCCCTCCTCTAGCTCGATGATGTGTTCAAAACCTCGATCTGGTGGTCTACCTGATGGAAGGTCCCGAAAAACCTTTTCATGTTTCTGTAGCAAGGCTTGAATGTCACTTGGGTGTTGTGTGCTGGTCTCTGGAGGTTTCCCGAAGGTGACCAAACATTCTGTAGCCCATTCTATATCATCTTGTCGGAGCACTGCCTCCATTCTCTGTGATGAGACCGGTTTTGGGGGATAAGTGTTCATGCCCCTCAAAACTACCCTTTTTCCATCTGGCCCCTGGAACTCCATTTCCATTGCCCTGTAGTCTATAGTGTATTTCCCTATAGAATAAAGCCACTGAACACCCAATACCACATGAGTATCTGCTACATCCACTACATAGAAAGAGTCTGTCATCTGATAGTTACCTAAGGGAACATTCAGTTTTGGGATCCAGTAGTTGCACTCCATGCTGGAGTTCACGGCTACTACTACAGTGAATCCTTCGAACTTCTCGGTCTGAATACCTCTCTTGGCTACCCAAGCGGAGTCAATGAAATTGTGGGTGGCTCCCCCATCAATCAATACTCCTACTCTATGACCCTGTACTACTCCCCTGACCTTGAGAGTATGGAATCTTGGTACTCCAGATAATGTAGCAATGACTCCCTCTGGTGTATCACCCTGGTATGAATCCTCTTCTGTGGCCTCCTGCTCATCATCGTTCTCATCACTATATGAATACACCTCAATGTAGTGAGCCTTCGCCTTCCCTGCACACTTGTGTCCTGGTACCCATGGTTTCTGACAGGTGAAGCATAGCTTCTTCCTTCTCAAGTCTTTCCTAGTGTCCTCATCTAACCAAGTTTTCTTGGGCCCGTCCTGTTGGAAAGGTTTCCTGTCCTTGTCCCTAATAGGAAAATTGGTTTTCAGTGGGAATTTGTTTTTGGGGACTGAATCCTAAAGATCTCTTGCTCTGCTAATGGAATCCTATAGAGTGATGGGTTTGTAGGATTTCACCCATCCCCGTAGTGGCTCTGTGAGGGCCTTAGTGAATAACATGGTCAATCTGCTTTCTGACACATCTATTACCATAACAGCTAGCCTCTGAAAATCTGAAATGAAAGCTTCTACACTACCGGTCTGCTTGAGTTGAGCCAGCTCCCTGAAATGTATCTCTGGATCTTTCTTGTCAAACCTCTCTATGAGATTTTGAGTGAACTCACTGTAGGAATGTATGGTGTTGTGACCCAATGTCACCAATCCGTGGTACCACCATTCGTGAGCTTCTCCGTCTAGGTGAAGCGTAGCCAATTTAATGGCGTCTATCTCTATCATGGGGTTGAGTTGGAAATAGGTATCCAACTTCTAAACCCATATCCTCGCTGATCCTCCGCGAGTCCCATCAAAGTTTGGGATGGTCAACCTGCCCAAGGTCTTCTGCAACTCATAGTTGTGATTGAAACCCTTGTTGAAATTCCTGGGCCTGTTTCTACTCTTCATGTTGCAAAAATCTGAAAAATACATGGAAGCATGAAACTCATCCCCTAAGTCTCTATACTCCTGTAGATAAGCCCCAAAAGGCTCACTAGGTTCTACCTGCATGACCGGGCCCCCTACTGTATCTGCCAAGAAGTGAGGCATGGTAGGCCTAATAGAAGGTCTGCTGTATATATGCAGAGTATTATGAATGTTAGTGTATGCTACCTTTCCATTGCTGCTTGTAGATCCCCGATCTACTGGTGAGGGAGGTATATTGTTGATACCTGTTTCTGGTTTCGCTGATAATCTATTGATTGCATTGAGGACATATTTTTGTCCTTTGGCTAAGTCTTGCAATGCAGAGACCAAGCTATGAAACTCCATTCGATCCTCTTATTCTCCTGTTCCTTTTCCCCTATCCGAATGTATACCTGTTTGTTCCATGTCTGAGTTGGTATCTTCTAGTTGGATATCTTCAAATTCTTCTGTGTATCTACTCTTCCTCTTCCTATAGGTTACAAAAGGATCTCCTTCTGTATTCATCTACTTTTCATTTCCTAAGCCCACAGCTGGCCAAGAAAACAGCTCTGATACCACTGAAATATCCCAAATCCCGATATTTTCTATTTCTAAGCAAAAAGGCTGATACAACTGGGCATGCAAACTGCCATGCAAAAATCCCTATTTTATAGGAAAAATTAGGGTTAGGGTTTGTGAGATAGAATGAACACTTACCACTGATAATCCGGTGAAACTGCTTCTAATAAAGTATGCAAGCCCCAAGAACTAGATCGGAGATGGGAAGACCTTTTCTGCTCACAGTGAACCCCCAGCAGCAAGAACCCCAGTCAGAAAAGGGTGACGCTATTAGTGAAGGAGGTGTCCGATGAAGCTGCCGATTTGCAGGACTGGTAGCCTTCTCGTGCCGGAGAGAATGCCTGATACAAGAGTGATTTCTGAGTCCTCTAGGCAGGATAGCGACTTGCTTCTGAGAGACAGCTGCTCACGCCCCTGGAATCCCGAAACTGCTGATAACTGTTCCGGATGAGCACGGATGGATCTGATAATCACCGCGTACCGGAGTATGATGCTGATGATGAGAATGGTGCCTGAGTTTTGGAAGGAAACTGAGATCTGAAGGCCCCACAGCTGATTAGGGCTTTCCGGCTGAAAACCCCCCTTTTACGTCTGCACACGTGTCCCTGCAACGATCTATACCATATGCTAGATAACTAATGAATGGATGAAGAACAAGTGGTGAACCTGTATGGCTTACCTTGAATAAGACTAGGAAAGATGTTTCACTGCCGAAATCCCGTTAGCTGAAGACTCCGTCTCCAACCCCAATTGCTGTGCGGCACGCTGTGCTGCTATCCAAGAGCTCCCAAAAATAATCATAATCCAAAGTGAAGTCTCCTTTTGCTTTATCCTTTATTTATAATGTTCAATGGCAAAAACCCTAATCTTTGACCTAATTAGGTCACTTTATCTTCTAATTTGACGTTGACTTGCATGCATGCGAATGGAGACTTAAAGAGTGCATGCATCATTAAATAATGCTGGGATGACATGCACGAAGGTGGCCTTTGGCCCCAGTGGCCCTTCTTGAACTAATGATGATGCCCTAGATCTTCTATGGATGGCATTAGTCCTTAGCTGATCCCCTAGCTGTCAGTAACCGCTCGAACCCACAGGAATCACATAGGTTAGCGGTTTTGGGCCTCAAGGCCTAATTGGAAGGGGACATTACATACATGCAGCCCGATCCCTACCAGTGGTTCGGTGTGGCCTTAGATAGGCTATCGGTGGAGGAGGTTCCTGGTTATTACATAGATACAAACCCTATATATAAGTTATGCAATGTACCGTGCATCATAATATTGGGAACAAATAGTATTGGTCATTCTATTGCATCTAATTGTAATCCACTATAATCTAAAGTGGTTGGATAAGAGAAGTTAAAAGCTTCTTCAAAGAGTATCGTTCACTCTATTGCATCTAATGTAATCCAAACTGGTTGGATAAGAGAATCGAGAAGATTCTTTTATGGATTTAGGATATAAATATCTATTCATATAGAAATCAAGATGCATACATTGCATATACAAATATTTATGAAAAGAACAAAACCCATACATTTCCATAAATATAGGGACTTGTCTCTCTACAACTCTCCTTGTTCTGATTTTGAATTATCATATTTTCTAAGCATAAATTTATTAATTTGAGGACTCCAAATAAAGGTGAAGACTACCCATGATGAATGTAGTATATATACCACTTAAAATGGTATGGAAACTTTTATTTTTGCTCGTACATTTGGTTTTATTAACATTATTTTAGTTTTACTAAAACAACAATTGATTTTGGATTGCTTATTGTTGGATTTGACATAAATTAATTATGAATTAGTCTAATTCATTACTTCTAGTTAGATTTAGATGGTTATGCTTGATTATCATTAACTTATTTGACTTGGAATTGTTATGGTTAACTTTGATTGTGTTGGTCAACCATGGTCGACTTTGGTTGTGATGGTTAATTATACTTTAGTTCATTATGGTCGATCTTAGTATAATTTAGTTGGCTATAATTGACATTGGTTAACTTTGGTTAATTATGGTTGAATTTTGTTGAAGTTATGGTTAAACATGGGTAACTATGATTGACCTTGTTTGACTTTGGTTGAATACATTTTCCTTTTGTCATAGATGGTTGTGTTTGGTTAAACATAGTTGATTATTCTTGACTTTGGTTAACTGTGGTGGCTTGGGTCCAATGTAGGTTTGTTTTGTTCACTTTAGTTAACTACGATTGACTTTGATTAACCATGGTTAGATATGGACTACTATTGACTTTGATGATTTATGTAGACTATCGTTTATGTTGGTTAAAAATGGTCCCTCTAATTGACTATGGGTGACTTTGCTTGTTTATGGTTGAGTATGTTTGACTTTGGTTAGTTATAGTCACGTGGTCTTAACTCAGTGATACTATGTCATAACGCCTTCATTCATGAGATATTAGAGAATACCCCTAATTTCACTAGATATTGACGAATACCTACCAAAATATTTTTGTTGAGTCCCCCTGCCAATACATCTTTCTAATTAAAAATACCCTATTTTTAGAAGATATCCCCTATTTTTACTAAATACCCCTTTTTGTACCCCCTAATACGTATAAAAACCCCATACTCCACTCCCCCCAGCCCCCAATACCTACAATATATTGACTTTTTTTTCACAATTAAAAAACCCCCTTTATGAATGAATGTGATAATATATTGGTCAACAGGGTGAATCCCCATGGTTATAGTTTAGTAACTATCATTAAATATGGTTGGTTATGGTTGTCTTTTGTTGACTATGACTAACTTTGGTTGATTGTTTGATTATGATTGATATGTGAGAAAACATTATGTCACAAGTGATATTTTGAAAAGGAATAAAAGACATAATTTATCAACCATATGTGGTTATGTTTGAGTTTATAATATAGTTGAATTTAATGGTATGTCACACTGTGATATTTCAAGAATAAAACTTAGGAGGTTATGTTTAAGGTTGATTTCAATGTCATGCCATAACAATATCTCAAGAATAATAATTTAGGATTCTTGTTTTAATGTTATGTCACATGTTGCAACATTTCAATAGTAATATTTTACACATTGATTTCAATATATGTCACGTGTTGTGATATTTAAAGAGTGATAATTTAAGAGGTTGAATTCAATGTTACTTTACATTGGGATATTTTAAGAGGAATGATTAGAGGAAATTTCAATTTAAAACGGGCCTTTTAATTCTAATTCAAATTCCATGTCATCATGTGTTAGCCAATGAAATTGATTTAAATTTGAAATACCGTATAGGTCTTAAACACTTTTTTAATATAAATTTGGGGATAGGTATCATAAAAAAACCATTTTTTTTGTTTGTATTTTCGACATATCTCCCCTTGTTTTTACTCAAATTTTGATTGGGAGAGCTCGTGATGTGATGTGGATTTTATCATAGGTATACCAAAGTCTAAAGGAAAGAATGGCATCTTGGTAGTTGTGGATCCACTCATACAGTATGCTTATTTCTTCTCTCTTTCTCATACTTTTAAAGAAAATACAGTTAAACATCATAATTCATGGACTACCCAAGATTATTGTGAATGATAGAAACTAATTTTCAATGGTAATTTTTGGACAATTTTTTTTTTGTTTGGGTAGTCAATTGGCTCATAACCCCTCTTACCATCCTCAATCCAATTGGAAAATTGAGATTGTGAATATGTATAGAAGTGTATCATCGTTTATTTGCATACGATAAACAAACACAATGGGTCAAGTGGTTTCTTGGAAGAATGGTGGTACAACACATCCTTCCATACTTCATAGAAAATGTCCCCATTTATTGCACTTTATGGATATCATCCTCCATTTATCACATCACCCTTGAAAGGGAAAGCTAAGGTTAAAGCAATGGAGTATCACATAGAGCACCAAGAAGATGCTTTCCAAAGTTATAGAAAAATATATGATGAAACAAAAAGAAGATCAACATCGCAGTGAAAGCAAAATTAAAGTGGGAAATCATGTATTTTTTACTACAACTATACAAACAAATGTCACTCAATCGACAAAATAAGGACAATAAATCACTGGCCAAGTACTATAGTCCCTATAGGGTGTTGCAAAGGATTGGAAGTATGGATTACAAATTGTAGTTTTCTCCATCTTCACATGTACATCCAATCTCACATGTTTCTTGCTTAAAATAGGTAATCAAAGATGAGATCCTATTTGAAACTATTTTACCAAAGACTAATAAAGAAGGTAAAATCATACTAAAACCTGAAGGAATAATTGAAACATATATCAAGAAACTGTGAAATTGAGTAATTGTTGAGTAACTCATAAGTTGGAAGACCCTTCCAATAGAAGAGGTGACATGGGAAAACGATTTCTTCATGTAGAAACATCCACATCAAAACAAGTGTTGAGGATAAAACCAAACTTTGTCATCTTCTTCCCATTCTATCATAATGTCAAAGAGTCTATCAAACTATCTAAGATTAGCAAAAATAATATCAAATTACTTAAAAGGACCAAGTCTATGAGCAATCTTTCTATCTATCCCTTCCTTATTTACTAATATACATTTTGTCTTTATAGATATTGAACAAAAAACAAGCAATACAAACATATATGAAACTAAAGATCATTTGAAATAGTAACAGTAGTGGGAACCTCAAGCTCTATTGGAGCAAAGATATTTCCCCCCTTTGGAATCCTCTCTCAGACGACCATATCCATTGTTTCCTTTTCCAACATGTTCATCTTAGCATCCAAATCAGCATTTCCTTCAGCTATCAATTTGAGATTCACATGAGCCTATCCCAACTTCTCTTGGATTTCATCCTCCTTGAGCAATATAGAGTTTTTTCTCTTCTTCCTACCCCATAATCGCTTTTCCTAGGAGAGTCTCGCACTACCAATACATGGTAACAATCTTCATATACTTTATGTGCCTAGCTCTAGATGAACCAACATATTCCACTACCGGTCCCATTTCAACCTGGATATCTTCTAAACTAATAAAAAAATTTACTCCTTCTATATACTCCTCCATTTTAGCAAATTGGTATTGAACCTTGCCTGAGATTAATCTTCTGTATGTGGTTTTCGCTATATAGGATTGTTGTAACACCCTTGGCATATGAGTGGGGTGTTGTTTCCTTCGAGTAGTGCACTTTCCCCTAAACATGTTTTCTATTTGTAAGGGATCCCTCAAATATGGAGTCTAAAAGTCATACATGCACGACCAACAACTTGAAGGAAAATACCAAATATCTAGCAGAAGAGGCCATAGCTCTTGCAGGGATTGCAAGTGACCAAATGAAAAGGAATTTCACGCCCTTTTCTCTCTAGAAACCAATTCCCTTTCAAATCCATTGTTAAACTTAGGCCTTTTTGAACATATGAGGAACCCTTGCTCACTTGACCTGGGCTTTGAGGAGGCAAACGATTTTGGCCTTAAAAAGCTTGTCAACCACACTTTGGGATTTCCCTATGGATTGAACCCAATCTTTGAACAAGCAAACAAACGAATTTCCAAATAGAGACAAGTTTTGAACCAGTTGAAAACCTCCTTGAGGAAGCTTGAATTACCTTCATAATTTCTTCCAATTGTCACTGGTCCAAGTTATGGGCCAAATTTCTAGTACTATTATGACAACATGCAAGTATGAACTAGTCATGATTTCCCATGAGATAAACCGCATTTCACCTTGCATTTACTTGCATGCAGTGTAGTAATTTCAAATGACGGACACCCGTCAAAATTACCAGTAACATTCAAAATCTGAAACATTTTATGTATTTTAAGTCAGATTTTGACGGTTTCCGTAAAATCTTAAATCTTAGCTGTATGTAAATTGGCCTATGACCGGCATTTACCTGTCAAATTCCATCCATGCTTGCATGCATCAAAGAATTTGTCATCTCATCTCATTATTTCCCATTTCCTAAGCCAGCGTCCCTATTCACCTCGTGCAACCATCATTTCATAGTGAATGCCTCCCATACCACTCGTCCAGTGGATCGGGGTGGTAGCTCATGGTTTTTGTACGTGGCCTACCCACTATTAGACACATCATAGGGAAGTTATAATGTGATGCTTCGATAAAGAAGAAAATGCATAATTTATTAACCATATGTAGTTATATTTGAGGTTTAGAATATTGTTCATTTTAATGATATGTCAATGTCATGACATCTTGAGAGCAACAATTTCGAAGGTTATGTTTGGCGTCGATAAATGTGGTTGACTTGAATATTATTTCATATTATGACATTTCAAAATAAATAATTTATGAAATACATATAACATGGTTGACCATGTTGTATACATGCATATCAATGATAATATGATTGAAATCAATATTATAACATATTTTAATAGAAATAAGAAGATGTGATCTTTAATAGTATGCCATATTGTCACATTTAAATAATAATAAAATGGTTGATTTCAATTTTATATCACATTGTCACATTTCAAAATTAATAATTAAAACTTATATTTATAATTTATAATATAATTTAAATATTTTATTACATTTTAATATTTTAAAAATAATTATTTAAATATTATATTTAAGGTTGATAATATGCTTGAATTAAGTACTATATCACATTGTAATGTAATAATTTAAGAAATTTATATCACATTGTAATGTAATAATTTAAGAAAATAACTTTTTTTAATACATTATTGTATATATATAATTTATGGGTAAATTTGTTTGAATGATAAAACAACAATACTAAGTGAAATTCCATGCAAAGAAAGAACATACCAAAAGTTAAGCTGATGTTAAATATTATGTCACATAATAACATTTCAACGATTATTATGTAATGTGATTATTAAGACCGTTCAAACTCATACTAACGCTATAGTGAGCTTAACAATATAATTTCATATAACCCACGACGAAAAGGAATTATAAAACAAGTTTGAAGTGGTATCTAAAAGAAACGTGAAAAAATATTTAATTG
Organism: Pseudotsuga menziesii; assembly: GCA_001517045.1. Classification (NCBI taxonomy): domain Eukaryota; kingdom Viridiplantae; phylum Streptophyta; class Pinopsida; order Pinales; family Pinaceae; genus Pseudotsuga; species Pseudotsuga menziesii. The sequence continues at coordinate 214,962 of LPNX010779005.1, read as the reverse complement.
TTTTAATTGTTTTATATAATCTCTATTTACTTTAATAAATTGTTTCATGCAATTTTAACTTACAAAATAGAGTTAAAAACTAATATAACTAGATGAATATAAACAAGTGGAATAAGCAACGCAGTTGCTTAGTACCTGCCACTTATGTAAGAAACAATGTAAAGTAAATTAGCATCGGACATCATTCATGGTCATTTAAGGCATACATAGCCCTTCATAGTCCCGAGAACTATTTTTTATAAGCATTATGCACCCAACAATAAAGTAGTAAGTGATATATTGATTGAGATGTATATAATTTACGCAATGTAGTGGACCATTCATAACTCAAGAGTCATTTAAGACTTAAATGACAAGTAAATGAATATGTTTTTTAAATAAATTTCAGTAAAAATATAATCCACCAAGTCTTTATAAGCATCATATTTATTTTTTTGCAATGTTGCATTTAAGTCTTAAAATATGTAGATGTATTTTTTCAAATATATTTATTGTACTTAAATTATATAAATTTAATAACTAATATTTATAATTTTAATTTTAATTTTAATATTTTATATATATATTTGTTAAATGGTGACATACAATTAAGCTCTTTAAATCATTAATAACAATGTTTTAATGATATAGTTTTGTTCAAAATTTACTATATTATATGAAAAATTAAGTAAATTTGGATAAAAATACTTTAATGATAAATTTGTGAAATATTTATTGTATTATATGGAAAATAAAGTAAAATTATTAATAAGCTTTAGTTTTATATCTTGATATATAAAATTAGAATATTTATTTTTATTTTTTGATTTTAAATTAAATTTTTAATAATTTAAGTAAAAATATACTTAGTCAAATTAGAATATTTAGTTTAATTAAATTTTAATTCAATGCTTGTTAACGGATGAACCAAACATAATCATTCAATTAAAAATTAATTACATTCATTATTCCAATTCTAAAATGAAATATAATAATAACTTTTATATATATAATGTATTCATAGTATTGACAATAAGCTATATGATACTAAGAATATATGTACATCTATATAATAAATTAAAAATATATATTACCTCAATATCTTTTAAATATCTACCCAGGGGTGGCAGGTGCGGGTGGGATCCTAGTAGATCCCGGAGGACAAGTGGAACATAGATTCGCTTGGGGACTGGGTCCTAGAACTAACAACGAAGCAGAATGGATGGCCCTTCTCCAAGGTCTTCACCTTATTCGGAACAAAAATCTCCAAAAAGTTCTGGTCTTCGGCGACTCCAGGCATGTCATCTATAAGATGATTAATGGGTATCCCTCAGGAGATATCAAATGTCGTAGACTATATAAAAAGGCTCAACTTCTTTTGTCTCAGCCCATCGAATTTTATCACATTCTTCGCCAGAATAACAAGGACGCAGATGCGATGGCAAATGTTGGAGCTAGTCTCCCTCAAGGCCATTTCAGACAGGACGAGGATCCTCCTTTCTACAAAGCCATCCCATGAAGAGAACTTTAAGAAACCTCCATCAAATCAAGAATAGGCAAACTTATGAAATGAAGCTTCTTGATTCCAAGGATTATTTTTAGATGGTTATTGTTTTTTCCCCCCTTGGCTCCCTTGTTTTCATCCCCTCCCTCTTTCTCCATCTTTTTTCTTTCTTCCCCTTTCTCCCTATTCCATCTTCCCCTTCCCCCCTTCATCCCTTTTTTTGCCTCCTCTCCTCTCGTCACCCCCTTCCAGCTGGTCTACACCCTCTCCCTCCCCTTGGCGGTCACCTACATTTAAGATCCCATCTTGTCTTATCCTTTATGGCGGCCGCGTGGATAGTCCAGCCCACCTTGACAGTAGAGAATTTAACTCCCCTCAGGCTCACATTGAAGTGCCATTTCTCCTCGCACGAACGAGGGACTTCTTACTCTGTCTCCATGTCGAACCTTAGCCTTATCCTGTCTCATGGGTACGCTGCGGGTTTGTATTCAGAATCTGCCATCCTTCTGTAAGAGGCAGACGAAACTGGAATAGGGAGTTTGCAGGTTCCTCCTTGGCATAAGCGGCCTTCTATCGTTGAAGAAAATCTCGTTCAGTTTGCCCTCTGTCAACGTTATTACCCTTTAGATCATTGGGGAATTGACTCTCAGGATGAGAATTGGAGTAGCTCAGCCCTCCAGCAAGCAAATCATCAAGAGTTGGCAGAGGTAGCAGTTTGTCCCTTGCAGTCGCAGCTGTCTCGATTGGATATTTCGTCCGACCCAGGCATTATGGCGCATTTGGGTAATAACCTTGGACTGCAGGATATCATGAAGAACTTACGAAGGTTATATGAGTTGACAGCTATAGGGGTTAAGGAGAGTAGAGACACAGCCAAGGAAATAAAGGAAATGAGCGAAACTGTTAGCAGGACATCTCAGGAAGTCAGCAACAATGGAGCCCGCACAGACGACTTGGAAAGCAATCTGCTAGAACTTCTGGGCAGAGTTGAGCGCATTGAAGAAGATATTCAAAGGCTCGTTTCAATGAACCAGGAGAGCAGGTTCAATGGCGTCAATGACTCAGCACCCCAGCCTATGGAAGAAGAATCTGTTCAGCAGTCCCGTCCTCAGAGAGGCAAATGAATTTTATAGCCTGTTTTATGTTCAGTTTAGTAAGGGGATTATGTTTCAATTTTGTATGAATTATGTTTTTCTGCACTCTGCTATGTAGACAGTTTGTAAGGGTATTCACTACCCGGTTAGTATGCAGCTCAGAAACAATCTTTTGCTCTCTGTTTTGGGAGATAGACCATGTTTGGCTTGTCATTTTTATGCCGTGTCGGCCTTATATCTTCCTTCGGAACTGTAATGAATGGCTGTGCACAGCCTGATAATACAACCCCTTTTCTGTTTCTGTTAAAAATATATATATATATCTTTTAAATATCTACACATTCATATTT
>LPNX010779005.1:199809-210499 GCA_001517045.1 Pseudotsuga menziesii | reverse complement strand
TGGCAAAGACATTGCATTCAGCAAAGCTTGTGCTTCTGTTCTGAGAACCGGAGAAGCAGCAGCAGCAACAGAAGTCTGTACAGTACCTGCAGAAAATCAAGAAATGTGATCACCCACATTCTAATAGCTTAAACCCAATAGAATCCCGATCTCGTAGGGGCACGGAATACATGGAAAAAAAAAACTTTTGTTTTAGACTTTCTAATTAATTAATGAATTCATGGGAGAAGGAAGCATATTTGACCCCTTGATGTATTGTTGCAGCTTCCTGAAACATTGTTGTCGTCGTCTTCCACTTTTAAGGCGGTTGCAGCTTCCGCACTGGAGACAGCGGGCACGATCGTGTTAGTCTGCGGTTTTCGCCTCCGCCTGTTATGGTCCGCCAGGCGTTTTCTGCAATTCCGCTTCACCTCGTCGAATTCTGCCAAAAGATGAAAGCTGTGCGCACAAAATAGGTATTAGTTTTGAACTAATTTGGAGGGTAAGGAGCATTAGTGTTTTACATCAGTACCTTTACCAAAGACATTAAGCATCCTTTAAGCTTCGCCACTAAGTTTTTCCCAGATATCAAGTTTCCAAAGTAAAAGCACGAAAAAAAAGACAGCGCACCATAACAGATCCTGTATGTATTTACCGGCTGCACTGTTGGCAGAAACGCTGTTGGACACCGCCTGTGACAACGCTGGTGGGCTTGGAATGAAATTCTCAGACTTTGTGGCGACGATGGTAGTGTTTGGCATTTGTTAGGCTGAAAATGGACGGCTGGAAGGTGGGCACGTGGATCAAATTCAGTCTTTGAATTATAAATAACATAATAATAAAATATAATAAATGCTGATGTCATAGTAGCCATGTGTCAAGTGAAAACCAGATACCAAACTCCAAGGCTGACATCATCCCTTATTGGCCAATTAGAAGCTGACAAAATAGCAAAGGCAAATATTTTTATCAAAATTTAAAATATTTTTTGGCAAACTCCAAAGCTAAACTTTACAAAACAGATTTTAAATTTTTGGTCAAAGGGCAACTAATAGGAGGTCAAAATCGAATGATTACAATATACCTGCTGTGGCAGGTATAATAACTTACATATTAAATATTATAAATTATTTATCAATGAGTTATATATATAATTTAAAAGGACAAATTATAAATAAAAATCTTGATAATATATTTAAGAAGAAAATCTTTTTTCATCTATCTTAAGTTGTAAAATATAAATACCTATAAATATAATAAATATTTATAAATATATCAATATAATATATATTTAATAAAAATATAATATAATATATCAATATAATATATATTTAATAAAAATACAATATATTAAATTTTTATTAAATATATATTTTATTATATATTTATAAATATTTATTATATTAATATATTTATTGGTATTTATATTTTACAAATTAAGGTAGACAAAACAGATTTTATTCTTAAATATACTATCAATATTTTTATGTATAATTTGTCGTTCCAATATATATTATGACTCATTAACATGTTGATAGTATATTTAAGAAGAAAATCTTTTTTCATTTTTTTTAAGTTATAAAATATAAACAGCTATAAATATATCATATATATATATATATATATATATCACATCTCTACCTTGTAAAAGGAAGCATTTTTCATATAATTTGTGAATTAGTCATGATATGACAGGTGAAGATGTGGTCGTTTGTATTTTAAACTAGCACATCTAAATAGTTTGTGGTTGGATTACGTTGATAAGGATTAAATGGTTGGGAGATAATTATGGAATGGAAGACAGTTTGGAGATATTTTTTTATTCGTCATATTCTTCTAGTTAAACAATTCAACTGTGAGTTATCCATGCTTAGCTACATGTTATCATCGACATTTTCCCTGTTATCCATTTATCAAATATCAATTATTTTTTATATTCTTTCTTTTTATCTCACATTCTTCTAGTTATCTGCATGAACTATTGGTTATCCATTCATCACCTATGAGTCATCCATGCATTGCTATCAGTTATCCATTCGTTAACTAGCTACCAATTATTTTTTAATTCATTTTTTTAATTGTTTATTTAGAATTTTGAACGACTGCCATAAAATCAATCTCGAGAGTATACTTGTCTCATCCTCATTCGTAGATGAAAAAGCATAGGCTATAGTCCACTCTAAATCTCAAATAAAATTGTATATTAACATAATTACAATATACATATTAAAATCATGGTTTTCTTTATATTATTATTCTAGAAGTAAATTTGCTTTTTATTTTTTTCAAATAAAGCATTCCTATCAATGGCTTTTAATTTGGTAATGTTATTGTATTGTATTACTGTGTATACATTTATTTTAAAATTTTTATTAATAAATAAAATAAATGTTTAAATATGGAATATTATATTTATTTTAATTTATAAAATAAAATTTTATAATTTATGAAAGTTAAAATTAAATTTCTTAAATTATTTGATTATGACACTAATATAATGAATATAAATAATTTATTTATTTTTAAAAGTTTAATTAATAAGTTTGGGTGACTCAAAGTGAAAGAATTTGTTAACATTAGAGGTGATATGAGAAGTTGACTTTTTCATGTAAGAACATTTATAACAAAATAAGTGTTGAGGGAAACATTTTTTTAAAGGAAAGGTGCAACATGTTATACTTTAGATATTGGGTTATTGATGATGATGACGGCGATGATTAACGTCCACTGAGACCAACTTTGGTTTATCAGACCTTAAGAAGGAAAATACTTGGTTTACTTTAAAATCTTGTTCCTGTGCTCAAAAAGCTTGCCAAGAAGCTTTCCAAGCTCACTATAGTGTTGGCAAGTTAGGAGGTTATGAAGGTTTGTATTGTAGCAAATACTATGAAACTCAAATCTAATGTGGGTGTAAGCAAGGCACTCTAAGAGAAAGTGATTTTCATCCTCAACGCTCATAGAATCACATAGATGGAAAACCCTTTCTGCCCATGGAGTTTTAAGAATAGACCAACGCCTTGCTTCACTATGGATTTCATGGAAGTTCTTTCTAATCTTGGCTATATTAATTTTCTTCTGTGAGATAGTTACTACTGAGAGATACTTCTGATCTTTCAAGTTCGGATTAATGAACTGCTTATAGTATCTTAATGTTCTCTTAACCACTAAATTTTCCTCACACCCGAATTTCTCTTTAAATTTAGAATTAATAATTTTTTTGACATTGTCAATGTTCTGCAAAATGTCGCTTTCATTAATGCCGCAATGGTTTAACCAAGCCATAGTATCTTTACACCAACATCACTTGAGGCGTAGTTGGTTTTGACTTGAGTTTAATGCAATTTTAGGAAGTCTCTCATTTCTCATGTTATTTATCTTATGCTTGTACATCAGGTACCTAGTCATAGCAATGCTCTTGATGGGAGAAAGACCTACTTCTATGACGAGAATAGGATAAGGAATATGGCTTTTAATTTTAAGGTTATAAGTTATAAACTGCTTCTTGATTTGCTCAATCTTCCTCCAAGATTCTCTAGAAATGCTACACCTCCATACTTCACAACCATACAAGATAACATGGATGGCAAGAGTTTCAAAGAGGAACTTCTTTTTATCCCAGATGACCAGATTGGCTTATTTACAATTATTTTCAAGACCAAAATAAGCTTTCCACCCTCCACTAATCCTTTTCTCAATGTTATAGTTCCAATTGAGCTTGTGATGAATATGAATTTAGAGATACCTGTAAGTAGTTACTTTCTCTAGATTTCTACTATCATAAATAAAATTTGCATAAGTGTCTTTTTTAAATTTTATAATCATGATTTTTGTCTTGTCGGTGTTAACAGTCATACCCATGTTAGAGCAAAAATCTTTAAGAATTCTTAATTGCTTATCTAGATCAGAATGGCACATTTCCATAAGAACAATATCATCAACATAAAGTAGGAGGATGATAACTATCCCAGCTAAGATTGTACCGACACAACCTGCTTCTTCTAAACACTTTTCTAGCTTATCAATGTAAATGCCGAAAAGGGTAGGGGTGAGGGGGAAACCTTGTTTAACTCCAATATTACAATTTATATATGTTGTCCACCCCTCTTTATTCTTAAACTTGGCAATGACCTTTTCATATAACCTTATTGCGACAACTTTCAACTCAAAAGGAACCTTAAGCTTCTCTAGCCTATTCCACATGTTATTTCTAGGCACTGTATCAAAAGCTTTTCTAAAATCCACAAAGCAACAAAATAGGTCAGACTTATTATTACGACATTCCTCTGCAGTGATCCATAACTATTACATTTATATAGTTATATTAGTGTTGTTATTATTGGTTAGCCATATCCTTTAAAGGTTGTCTAGACCCTTTAATTGTAATTTTACCCTTTGTTTTCTACATCAAGGAAAATTAGTTATGGATATCATCTCATCTTACGCATTTGATATATTGTAAAAACAAATTTTCCCATAAAACCATATGTTTATTTATTTATTTTCTTAATTTCATTTTGAAAGTGTGAATTTACTTCTTCTTTCTATTTTTATGACTTTTTTGGAATTCCTTCCATTAACATGTCTCTTTCTCAAAAAAACAGCTTAGTATACAACATTCATTGTCATTTTTATAGCAAAGTGTAGCATAAGTTCATATCATAGTTCCTTTATGATGAAATATAAGATCAACTTGGTGAATGAGTATCAATCAAGTGAATGAAAGCAACTTAAAATATCACGAATTTGCCATTATGTCGTGGAAATGCAATAAACAACCTACTATATCTTTATCCTCGGGACAAAGGAACTTAGGTAAGTATCTAATGCATGGGTTGAATCATTCCAATGTGTTAATCTATAACAAAATTATTGAATTACTTCTTTTCTAACTTCATTCATTCATGATACTCTACCATAACTGAGCCCGGTGCCACCCAAGATTTGACTTGGAGTTGCATATGAGAAAAAAATTGAGATATTCTTGATTAACTAAATGAAGGCAATACATATCATAAAAACCTTTAATTTCCTCTCTTCATTATTACGTATATCATAGATGCAAACCTTATATATAAATTATTTCATGTCATGTGCATCATGCTATTGGGAACAGAAGCTTACACTTTATTGCATCTAACTGTAATCCATAGCTGTTGGAAAAGAGAAGCAAGAATCTACTTCTTTGGCTCCCGGATACAAATATCTAAGATAGAAATCACAATACACACATTCCTCTATATAAATATATGGGAAAAAATCACAATGCACACATTTTCGTAAAGGTATGTACATGTTTCTCCCTAACTCCCTTTTATCCCTTGTATGATTTTGATTTGACAGACTTTCTAAGCATGGATTTATTAATTTGAGGACTCCATCTAAAGGTTAAGACTAACTTTGATGGATATAGTATATTAACCACTTAAAATGCTATGTAAATTTTTATTTTGTTTGGTTTTATTAATATTAATATTATTATTTTAATTATTATTGAAATTATAGTTAAATTTGGATGGGTTATTGTTGATTTTGAGACAAATTGATTATAGTTTATTTTGATTCAAATTGTTTATAGTTAGTTTTTGATAGTTATGTTTGAGTATTATTGATCTATTTGACATGGAATGATTATGTTTAATTTTAGTTGCGTTGGTTGATTATGGTCGATTTAGGTTGTGATTGTTGAATATGGTTAATTTTGGTCCATTATGTTCGATCTTAGTTAACTTTGTTTGACTGTAGTTGACATTAAATGAATTTGGTTTAATATGCTTGACTTTTGTTGAAGTTATGATTAAACATGGGTACTAATGATTGCCTTTGGTTGAAGACGAATGTTGAGTTTGATAAACTATAGTTTTATATTCTTGACTTTAGTTAACTATGGTGATTTAGCGTTATTGTTGTTTCTTTTGTTTAGTTAACTACAGCTGACTTTGATTAACCATGGTTAACTATGGACTATTGTTGACTTGGATGATTTATGTAAACTATTGTTTTTGTTGGTTAAAAATGACTAAGGCTTAGTTGACTATGGGTGACTTTGCTTATTTATGGCTGACTATGTTTTTAACTTTGGTTAGTTATTGTTTAGTAAATATCATTAAATATGGTTGTTTATGGTTTTCTTTTGTTGGATATGATTTACTCTTTTTCATTATGATTGATGATGGTTAAATATGGTTGATATGTGAGAAAGTATTATGTTACAAGTGATGTTTCAAAAAGGAATAAAAGATAATTTATCATTGATATATGGTTATTTTTTAGATTTATAATATAATTGAATTTAATGGTATGTCACATTGTGATATTTCAAAAAAAAATTAGAAGTTTATGCTTAAAGTTGATTTTAATGCCATGCCACAACAACATCTCAAGAGTAGTAATTTAAAAAACTTACTTTAATGTTATGTCACATGTTGCAACATTTCTATGATAATAATTTTACAAGTTGATTTCAATATATATCACATGTTGTGATATTTAAAGAGTGATAATTTAAGAGGTTGGTTTTAATGTTATGCTATATTGTGACATTTTAAGATTAACACTTTAAGAGGTCATGTTTAAAATTGATGATATTGTTAATTTGGATGTTGTCTTTTTGTGATATTCAAAGAGAAATAAAATATAAAGTTAATAAAGTATGGTTATTTTATGACATATAATATTGTCCATATGGATTATATAATTGATAATATGGTTGAGTATGTTTGATTTTGATTGAATTTGGTTGAAGTTATGTTTTAATTTGGTTAAAGATGGGAAATAATGATTGACCTTGACTAAGTTTGCCTGAATGCATTCAACTTTGGTTGAGTATGGCTTACTTTACTTGGCTATGGTTGACCATGGTCAACTTTGGTTTCTTTTTATTGAGTTTCGGTAACTATGGCCGTCTTTGGTTAACAATGGTTGGTTGTCGACTATGATTTTAACTTTGGGTGACTATGTTTTACTTTAGATGGTGTTGGATGATTATAAATGACTTGGATTGATGAAGATTGACAATGTGTCATTTTTGTTAACTATGGCTCATTGAACACCACTAAATATGGTTAAATTTGGTTGATTATGATTGACTATAGATGAGATTGGTTGAGCTGGTTAACTATTGTTAAGAAGTGACAAATGATTATGTCATAATGTGTTTCTTCAAAAAAGAAGAAACACAGAATTTATTAAAACACGGAATTTATTAACCATGTGTGGTTATGTTCGAGGTTTAGAATATTAATGTTGAATTTCATGATATATCAATATTATGACATCTTGAGAGTAATAATTTAGGAGATTATGTTTGAGGTTGATAAATATGGTTGACTTCAATGTTATTTTACATTATGTCATTTGAAGATAAACAAATTTTGAGCTATATATAATATAATTATTTATGATTGATTATGTTATAGATATGAATCATATCAAAGATAATAAGGCTGAATTCAATAATATATCATTTTTAATAAAAACAATGTAAAATATTATTTTTAATTTTAATTTTATGTCACATTTGAAGAATAATAATAGTTAACTTCAATTTTGTATGACATTTCAAACCTAAGAATTAAAAATTATGTGTAGTTTATAAATGATTGATTTTAATATTTTATTATCTTTTAAAAATAATTATTTAAAATGTTATGTTATATGTATATCATATGCTAATGTAATAACCATGTAATAATTTAAGGGGTTGAGATTCTTTTAATTAATAAATTAGTGTTTTATAGATAATATTTAGAAAAAAAATATTAAATGAAGAATATGATTTGGAGTTGACATTCTTTTAATTAATAAATCAGCGTTTTATAAATGATAATTATTTAAAATGTTATGTTATATGTATATCACATGCTAATGTAATAACCATGTAATAATTTAAGGGGTTGAGATTCTTTTAATTAATAAATTAGTGTTTTATAGATAATATTTAGAAAAAAAATATTAAATGAAGAATATGATTTGGAGTTGACATTCTTTTAATTAATAAATCAGTGTTTTATAAATGATATTTAGAAAAAATATATTAAATGAAGAATATGATTTGTTGGTTAATTGTTTGAATGTTGAAATTGAAAATCCATGCATAGAAAAATCATGTCCACTTATGTTTATGTTAAAAGTTATTTCACATAATAAAATTTCAATATTATTATTTTAATTACTGAATGTGATGGATTACGGTTGTTTGAACTTATATTGAGTTATTTTTAGCTTAACAATATCAATTCATTGCACTTAGAGTAGTTAAGTGCTATACAACCTATTAGGATAGATAGAGATGTTATCACATTCATAATATAACATTACATCATGTAGACAAAACACACACACATATATAGAGAGAAACATATAAGCTTAATTTATCAAATAATAAAAATTCAAAATTTAAACAAAATTAAAACTAAATGAAAAGTAATAAAATAAAAAATATAATAAAATGAAAAGTGATTAAAAAACTCTATAGGCTTATAAAATAAAATAAAATCAGCATTGATCATCTTAAATCCAAATTTGTATGTAATTTTTTTAACATGTTAAAAAATTAAGATAAAAAATTTACACCTCAAAATATTGAATACTTCTTCGTGTTTAATATATCCAAGTTTAAAAAAAATCTATGAGAATATAATCCTCGTTGATCTTTCAAGAAAAAAAAATTTAAATAACTTTTAAAAAAAATATAAAATAAAACTTAATTGTTTAATATAATCTATGTCTATCCTAAAGAGTAATAAAAATCGGTTTATAAATCCCTATGTATCTAAGATTTGATATCTATACAAATTTACATAATCAACGAATATTTAGTGAAGGCCCAAGAGATATATATATATATATATTTTTCCATAGAAAAAAAGATGTGTATATATTTGCATAAGAGATGTGTACGTATACAGGGTGATAATAATTCACATCTCCACCATGCAAAAGGAAGCATTATTCATATAAATTAATTTTTAAATGTTTTAATTTATAAAAATTAAAACTTTATTTTTCAAGTTATTTGTTTATAAATTTTTTATGATAAATATAAATAATTTTTTATTTTTAAAAGTTTATTAATAATTTTTATTTTTATTTAATAATATATATATAAATATTTTATTAAATTTTAAAAATCATAATTTATGGAATAAGAATGAATCACATATGCTTGTAGAATTTATGATAATTTTTAAATATTTATTTCTTTTAGGAAAATTGTTTTCAAAACTAAATCATTGTTCAAAATATAAAAGTAATATTATACCTAGAAACTTATAAAAGAAGCAACACAACATGTCATTAAAACAACACGGCATTAAAGACATCTCAAAAATAGATCTCACATAGAAGTCCACCAACACTAAAAGTTGTATCAAAGAAATATAGACCAGAGACTCCCTTTGGCTCTTATTTGAAACATATTGTTAGTGTTCATTAAAATATTGAAAAATATTATTGAGGGAGACTTTGGCTCTTCAAATAAGGTGAATTTGTGTAAGCACCTCATGTGCTTTAGGTTCTCAAGTAGTGTATAACTCCATGCTCTGTTTATTTCCATCAATATTATATCTTCACACTTGTTCAACTAGTTCCAAAGGAATCGAACCATATGTGTAACATTTACACCAATTCTCTCACCTTTGTTATTCAAACTTGGCTTTGTATTAGACTAACTTTCATGCTGGATGAACTTCCATCAATGGAATTAAAACTATATTTTCAACCTTGAGGTCATTTCTCCCTTTAATACAAGGGTGACTTCCTCCTACCTTGACAATGATTCATTCCACAAATAAGAAAATTGTGTATAAAAATAAACTTGTAATCTCACCTTGCTAGGACCGAGTTCCACTATAGTGGTTTGTCTCAATTTGTTTGTTAAGCGACTTCCATCAGCAAGTCAATAATGCCTTGCACCTGAACTATGAACCTAATATTCCACTGGAGGTTAATAATACTTCCATTGATTTCTTTACCAATCAATCCCTATCGATTATTAAGCAACCATGATGGGTTTTTTCCCTTTGGAGTAGAAAATTTGAGAACCACTATGACCAAAGTAATCTCATTCTTTCTCAACAAGATTCATTTCAATGTAGAGCTGCTCGTTTGGATTAATACCACGCAGAGGATTGATTCGAGATTAACGCCATTAACTCAATCTCCAATTAAATCCACTAGTTGAATTTTCCAATTCAAACATTCAACATTTGTAATCCAACATAGAAATAATATACATGATAAATGAATCATAATCTTGAACACATAATCAATTCTTTATCACTCTCACACAGATCCATTTAAAAAATAGCAACACTAGCCATAAATGGTTACAAACTAAGACATATGAACAAGATGTCTATTGAGCATTTTCAAAATAAGAAATATTTGGCTTGGTACATAATATGGGATGCAATATTGGCCTCTTTCCACATTACTAAACCTCTTCCCCTATTCTACTTCTAAAAACATGCCCATCAGCTTATAATAGGGTGAATCCGCGGACCTGGGTAACACTTTTTGGCAAGCGCATTTCGGCAAAAACAGAAAAATGCACCTCGGTCAAGGGCTTGTTAAACCCTCGACCGAGGTCTTAATATCTCGACCGAGGTTTTATCAAGCCCTCGACCGAAGTTTTGTTCAGCCCTCGACCGAGGTATTTAAATACCTCGGTCGAGGTTTTGTTCGATCGAGGGCTTTACAAACCCTCGGTCAA
>LPNX010779005.1:128063-199718 GCA_001517045.1 Pseudotsuga menziesii | reverse complement strand
ATAATTGTATAATGCGAAAAAAATTAACAAAAAAATATGCACATCACACTGCATTTTATGTAGATCATGCTCATATATTTTTTTTTTTTAAATTATTAATGTAAGATTGAATTACTCTACGTGGGCACGAGCCACTTATTAGCTTCTTCAAATTTTTAAGGTCACACAGTTCATTAAATGCAAAAATTCACACATTAAATGACATCGGAATATTTTAAAAAAAATATCACTATGAATCCAACATAATATTCTACAATTTGTTTTTTTATTGCAAGTCAAAATTCACATGGCATATATGCGTTTTGAGGGATTCTATCTAGCACATGAGTAAAAAATTAGGTTTTCATCGCCAAATTTGGCCAAAAAGTGTTACCCATCTTCATGGAATCACCCAATACATCCAAAGACGTTGATGTTTCCATCTTTCTAAACCCTGCAATTATGTAACCAACTTCTAAAACCAAAACATAGTCTTATCTTGTAAATAATCATGAATCCAATCACACCTAATCACTATCTAGAATATTCTAAGCATACATTGGCTAATTATGGGAAAACTTCAAATATATTTACAAAATTTTAAAATCGACTCTCTTTTGGTTGGTTTCATGACCCTAGGGTCTGACCAACCTTGGAAGTTTTGAATGAGATCATGATTCCCCTGCATCAAAATCCTAAGGTAAAAGAAAAAAAAGACCTCTTAGTCATGTTCCTTCAGTCCTCAATCCTCTCGGATCCCACATCATATGTTGTAGTTGATCATCTTCCATTGCTTTGTTGTTGCAAAGTTGTACATGTAATTGTTCCTTAATGTCGATTTCCTTCAATATCTTCAAATATATGAATGTCTTCTTCTCCTTATAATACATTTTCTTGGAATGATTCCTTGCGAGTTCCCACAACTTATCTATTTCATTGTCCAATGCATCTTTCAACTAACAAATATTATCCTCCAGTGACTGGATCTTATCTTGCATAAGAGAACCATAACTCTTTCTCCAATATATATATATATATATATATATATATATATATATATATCTTCCAACAGATGTGCAAGATAAGTAAATTTCTTTTCCACTGTTGTTCTTCAAAATTTCAAATTTCTTTTTTAGAATCCTCCATACTAAATTGTCCTTTCACACATTTATTCAAGCACACCTTCAATCTCTTTATTGTCCTTTAAGAAAATCCTCAGTTCCACACCTTTTTGCTGTAAGTGCAATACATTCCCATTTTCATATGACAATCTTGCCTCATAATGTCTCTTTTTAGATGTAATTATACCTGCAAATTCATAAAAACTAGAAATTTCCTCTATTTGGTCAGATTCGTGTTGGTTGTAGAGTCTAATCTTCTTGATTCAAAGATCATGTTTTAGCTGTGTTTGTATTCCAGTACCATTATGAAGTGGGGGGCTTGTCCCCCACTAAAGTCGTCATGGGGGGTCTAGGGGGGCAGTGCCCCCTTAGTAAAAATTTAGGAAAAAATGCCTTGTAAAATGTTGTAATCTCATAGTCATGACTTGGTCAATAATGGGAGATTTATGGGCCCATGGTGTTGGGAATCCCATGGTATTCCCTTTATAAAAGGAAGGCATTGTAACACGGTTGTGTATTGTAGTATTGTGAAAAACGATCTTTGTGATTACGTGAGAGAGTGAAGAGCAAGTGCAGTGGGAGTGCTATAGGTTGTATCCCTTCATTTTTATGGACAATATAATAATAAAGGACTGAAAATTTCTGTGTGGACATAGCTCATATTGGGTGAACAATGTTATATTGGTGTCTCTCTTGTAATGTATTATGTGTTTAATATTTGCATCTTGTTTATTGTTATTTCTTTATGATCCTGTTTTTCTTACAATTGGTATTAGATCTAAAGGTCTATTTGGATGGTAAACTTGCATGAAAGAAGGGTTCTTGGTTTGAGTGGGAGAAATGGTAGAAGAATGAAAGTTTAGGGTTGAGAAATTTAATATCCAAAACTATCAGTTATGGAATATACAAATGGAGGACTATATGTATCAGAAGGAATGTTCCTACCATTGGGAGAAAAAGAAAAATAGTCGGTTACTATGAAGGATGAAAAATGGGAGGTTCTTGACAGGAAGGAACTGGGAATAATACAACTTTTCTTGGCATTGTTGATGGATTTTAATATTTAAAAAGAAAATACAATGGAGGGTGTGATGATCTCATTGGATAAGCTCTATGAAAAACCTTTAGCTTCCAACAAGGTATTTCTAATGAAGTGTTTATTTAATATGAAGCTGTCAAATGTGGATCTATTGTTGACTATTTAAATTAATTTAATATGATTACTAATCAGATAAGTTCTATATGTGTAAAATTTGATGATGAGGTTATGCCTCTTATAATAATGTGCTCATTTCCAGAAAGATGGAATGGCTTGGTCATGGTTGTAAGTAACTCTATCTTTGATTCAAACACTCTTAAATTTGATGATGTTGTTGGTGTTATTCTTAGCGAGGGAATGCGAAGAAAAATCATAGGTGAGACATTAGGTAATGCTTTGACCATGGAAAGAAGAGGATGACAAAAGGAGAGAGGAAAGAGTTCGAGTAATCACAACAAGTATAGAAAGGGAAGATCTAATTCCAGACTAGGAAAGATAGAGTGTTGGAATTGTGGTAAGAGAGGACATGTAAAGAAAGAATGTAGAGCTCCAAAGAAGAAAGGAGATGGACAAAAAGAGACTACTCATGAAGCTAATGTAGTAGGTGATGTGTTACAAGATGCTTTGATTCTTGCATTAGATAATACTAGTGATTACTGGGTAGTATATTCATGGGCTTCATGTCATGCTACACCCCATAGGAAATTATTTCATGATTATGTTCCAGGTTATTTTGGACATGTTTTATTGGGGGATGATGAACCATGTAAAATCGTTGGAATGAGTAAGGTACGGATCCAGTTAAATAATGAAAATGAAAGAATTCTAAAGGATGTAAGGAATATTCCTTTTATGAAAATAATTTTGATCTCAATAAGGTAATTGGGAGATAGCAATTGTTTGTCTTTTCTTGGAAAAACATGGTGGAAGATTAATAAAGGACCACTGGTAATAGAAAAAGGAGATAGGATAAGTACGGTGTGTTTATGTCCTCATAATACTAATTATTCTATCTCTGTAGCTTCCATAGAAATAGGTACAACATTGTGGCATCATAGGCTTGGCCACATGAGTGAGAAGGGATTGCAAAATATCCACTCAAGGAGATTGCTTCCAAATCTAAAGCAAGTAAGTTTGGAATTCTCTTAGAACTATGTTTATGGAAAACATAAGAGAGTTGGATTTATCAGGGCTGGGAAACAGAAGAAGAGTGAAAAGTAGAGCCTGTGAATACATATTTATGGGGACCAGCTCAGGTACAATCCCTTGGTGGATCTCATTATTATGTTACTTTTATTGATGACGCAACTAGAAAAACTTTCGTTTATTATATTAGACAGAAATTTAATGTGTTTGCTACTTTTAATAAGTGGACAGATTTGGTTGAGAATAATATAGGGAAAACATTGAAGTGTCTCATATATGATAATGGAGGTGAATACTATAGTAAAGAGTTTGATAGTTACTGTTCATACAATGAGATTTGTAGAGAGAAGACAGATCTAGTAACACCACAAGAAAATGGTGTGTCAAAAAGGATGAATATGACGATCATGGAGAGTGTGATTTGTATGAAATTGCATGCAGGGTTTCCCTTACAGTTTTGGATGATGTTGTAGATACTACTATTTACTTAATAAATAGAGGGCCTTCAAGCACTTTGGATGGTGGAATCCTAGAGGAGGCACGGACAAGTAAAAAGGTAAACTACTCATTTATGAGAACTTTTGGTTGTGAAGCATTTGTCAACATTGATAAAGAAAATAGAATAAACATTGAGGCTAAATCCAAGAAATGCACCTTTATTGGATACGGGGTTGATGATTTTGGTTATCTCTTATGGGATTATGAAAATCACAAAATCATTAGGAGTAGAGATGAAGTATTCAATGAAAAGGTTATGTATAAAGATCAATTGCACGGAAATAAGGAGGAAAATGAAAACACGGAGTACATAGTTCATGACGAAATCAAAGAAAATGAAGTTTCAAATGTGCTGGAAAATAAAGAACAACAACAAGTACTTCAAACTCCTGCAAGTGTAAGAAGATATAGTAGGTTAAGTAGTCCCCCTTGAACGATTCTTTCCTTCACTGTATTATTTATTGATGGCTGATTATGGTGAACCAGAATGTTATGAAGAGGCAATCCAAGTGGAAACTAGAAATAAGTGGGAAAAAGACATGAATGAGGAGATGGACTCATTGGTAAGAAACCAGACTTGGGATTTGGTTGATTTTCCTATAGGTAAAATAGCATTGCAAAAAAAATGGGTTTATAAGTTGAAGGAAGAACAAGGAGGCAAGAAGTGGTACAAGAATGGACTTGTTGTAAAGGGCTTTGCACAAAAGAAAGGTATAGATTTTGATGAAATATTTTCACCTGTTGTTAAAATGACTTTAATTAGGACTATTTTAAGTCTAGTGGTGGTAGAAGATTTGCATCTTGAACAATTAGATGTAAAAAAAAACTGTCTCCATGGGTATTTGGAGGAAGATATTTATATGCGACAGCCACATGGGTATGAGGTCAAAGGGATGGATAATTTGGTTTGCAATTTGAACAAGAGCTTGTATGACCTTAAATAAGCTCCAAGACAATGATATTTGAAATTTGATACGTTTATGATAGAATAGGGTTATAGTAGATGTCATTCCGACCATTGTGTTTATTTAAAGAGGATAGATAATGGAATATATGTTATCTTGTTATTGTATGTGGATGCCATGCTTGTTGTAGGGTCTAACATGTAGGATATAAATGTGCTCAAAAGGAAACTAGCTAAATCATTTGTGATGAAGAATTTGGGTGGTGCAAATAAAATCCTTGGTATGAGAATAATAAGAGAAAGGAAATATCGCAAATTGACATTGTCTCAGGGTGAGTACATAGAAAAGGTGTTGAAGAGGTTTACAATGCAGAATGAAAAACAAGATAGTACACCTTTGGCCAACCATTTTAAAGTAAGTAAGGAGATGTGTCCCAAGACATAGGAAGATATAGAATACATGTCCAAGGTTCCCTCTTCATCACTGATTGACAACTTGATGTATGCCATGGTGTGCGCAAGACCATATATTGCACATGCACTGGGAGTTGTGAGTAGGTATATGAACACTCTAGATAAAGAGATTTGGAGGGATTATAGTGGATTCTCAGGTGCTTGAGAGGTGCCACTTCTCATGCATTATGTTTTGGAGGTTCAAACATTATTCTACAAGGATATGTTGACGCAAATATGGCAGGTGATAAATATAGCAAGAGGAACACCATGGGGTATGTTTTTACTGTAGGTGGAACAAAAATGAGTTGTATTTCTAAACTAGAAAAGGTTGTTGCACTTTCAACAGCAGAACCATAGTATGTTGCTACTATAGAGGCTAGTAAATAGATGATTTGGTTGTATAGGTTCATGGAGGATTTTGGTAAGAAAGAGGAGAACAATAGGTTGTACTGTGACAAATAGAGTGTTATTCATATTGAAAAGAGATCAGCCTTCCATTCCAAGGATAAACATATATATCTCAAGTACCATTTCATACAGTTCTAGAAGATGAACTGTTGAAGTTGGAAAAGTTGCATACTAGCTAGAATCTTACAGACATGTTGACAAAAGTAGTAACTAGAGAGAAACTGAGTTCCTGGTCGATTTTTGTTGTCCTTCAATCATGACGGTGAAGATGTGAAATTTTCTAGGTCCAAGGTTTTAGAATAGTCCAACAAATGCAACAACGGTGGAGTTGTTGTGATCAGACTCCAAGTGGGACATTCTCGGTTGTGGAGCTTGATATTCTTGATTCATAATTGTGTTTCAATTGTGTTTGGATCCTAGTACCATGATGAGGGGTGTGGTGGAATTCCCCCCACTAAATTCGCCATGGGGGGTCAATAGGGGGGTTGAGACTGATTTTGGATCCCCGGGCCCTTGGCAGGGTTTTGGGGGAAGCACCCCCATAACAAAGA
The DNA here is from genome assembly GCA_001517045.1 of Pseudotsuga menziesii. Classification (NCBI taxonomy): domain Eukaryota; kingdom Viridiplantae; phylum Streptophyta; class Pinopsida; order Pinales; family Pinaceae; genus Pseudotsuga; species Pseudotsuga menziesii. The sequence goes on along the minus strand of LPNX010779005.1, from coordinate 193,616 downwards.
TTTAGTAAAAAATGCCTTGTAAAATGTTGTAATTTCAAAGTCACAACTTGGTCAATAATGGGTGATTTATGGGCCCATGGTTTTGTGCAACTCGTGGTATTTTCCCATGGTAGTCCCTTTATAAAAGGAATGCATTATAATACGGTTGTGTATTGTAGCATTGTGAAAAGTGATATGTGTGACTGAGTGAGAGAGACTATGAGAGAGTGAAGAGGAAGTGTAGGGGGTGTGCTGCAGGTTGTATCCCTTCATTTTATTGGATGGTATTATAATAAAGGATTATAATTTTATATGTTTATGTATCCCATATTGGGTGAACCACGTTATATTGGTGTCTCTCTTGTAATGTGTTATGTGTTTAATATTTGCATCTTGTTTATTTTTAGTGCTCTACGATCCTAATTTTCTAACAATGCCTAAAACACCTCTTCTTTCAACAAAACTTCCAACAATTTGATCTACCCTTCTCCTATGATTGTGATATCTTCATCTTCTATGTTTATTTGTTGTTCTAGAAATTTATCTTCATTTTTTAGAAGTAAGTTATACTCTATTTCCTTACATGCAACATCATATTCACCTGCTTCCTTCTTCGTACCAACAAACACATTATTAGTATAAAAACTATAACATGTTTTTGTCTTTTTTAAAGGTTGATAAAATCATTTTTTCTTTGGTACTTGTGAACACCTTCCATTACTATATGCAACCTCACTTTATTCTTTTTCAGATTCCCTAATAAAACATCTCAATAATTCAACTTCTTTTGGACACCCTTCAAGCACTTTTTCAAAATGCTGCTTGTTTTCCTTTCTATTTCTTTCTTCTATCACAACAAACTTCAATAGTTGTTATATTCTAGCCTTAATATCATTAAAGACATTACTCTCTTTTGGACTATCATATTCAACTTCTTCTACTTCATCAACTTTACAATTCTGCTCCATAACAATCTAAATTTCATCTTCTTCAGAACCTCTTACCTTGTCATTTTTTCCAGCATTGCCCTCTGAGAAAATATCCCCTTCTGAGTTTTTATTGTTCACTTAGTATAGTAACATCCTTTACAACTTCTTCACTTTCTTTTAGTTCCATTTTTGCATCTTGAATATGCACTTGTTGGTTACTCAATTTCGTTTCTAGAAGTTTCATCTAATTGCATAATTAACCAATTCATTTGGAATCGAAACTCTAAACAGTTCTCACAATTATTATTCTCTAACAACCATTCATTTAAATTTTTCACCTCTTCTCTTTGAAGTTCCTTATCCACAACATTTATACCATCTCTTTCTTCTTCTGTAACAACTTTTAGTAATTGCTCTTCATCTTGGTTGTCTTCATTATCAACAATCCTCGATGAGTGTCTATTTCTTGCAAAGTTATTTACAACAATATTTAGTAACTTCTCTCTCTTCTTCATTACCAAACTGTGAGAGTATCTTTCTCCATTCCATTGAAAGGACACAACTTTTCCTTCATCCTTCTTTTTGACAACATTGAATGATTATCCTTATTCATTAGATCCTCTATTTACACACAAACTATTAGTTTTAAAACCAAAAGACTCTAAAGTCCTATTTAATGATTCAATATTCAAAACGTTTTGCTGAATTTTAGTGTTCAAACACTCTATGAGACTTTCAAACAGTATCTTATCAGCTTTATCATTTTATCCAAGAAAAGATTTATGATTCATGTTCACATGGATGAATTTGATACAGATGGAGAGTGGTGGCCACCCAGCTATTCCACTGGATCAAAACAATTGTCCATTGTGGCAATGTCCTAGTTATTTTTCCACAGTTTTTTGGGTCCCAAACTTTCAAGGCCGTTTTGAGGCCCTAAACAATTTTTTTTAGCGATTTAGGAGGATAGATAGATTCCATAGACATTCATATTATACCTATTCAAAACTCGTAAATCTCAGATAGACATTTCCAATGGGCTATCGAATGCCTAAATCAGAGATTATTTGTAAAAGTTATGACCTCGAGAAGTTGACTATTCAACTTACCACCTTGCAGCTGCAAACTTTATGACGATTCATCTTATAGGGTTATGTTATGGAATTTTGGGGTTCTTTCCCTCATTCTTATTATAAATAGGTCCCTTTGGCCTCATTTTGTATTCATATTGGCATAGATGAGCGTAGCATCCCACATCTCTTCTTAGAGATAGCTACCACCATTCTAGCTGTTGTATTTGCAGTCTGTTCTATTTCCACCATTTAATAGAATATGTGATTGTTGTACCTCGGTTATCTTTGCAATATGGTTTTGTTTATGTTTCTGTATATGTTATTTCATTTTTTTTCACATAAATCTAGATCAGAATTCCTTTTTTCATCATCAATTTCTACTTAAGTTCAACTTTCTTGAGATATTCACTTTTCCACCAAGCCTTTTTCTATTCTTGCTTCTACTGCAAAGTATACAATTGTGCTTTCTTATTCCTCACAATACATCCATAAAACTGATCCTCATTTATTTCTTGAATCGACCTCTTTGTCTTATTAAGTCCTTATCTGACCTCAACAATCTCTATGTCAAACTCCCTTTGACATTATCTTTTGATGCCATTTGCTTAGACATTTCCTTTCACTCCAATTTGAATTTCTTCTGAACCTTCAACATGACTATGGGTAGTTATATTTTTCTCTACTTTTGTGATAGTTCTATATGGATTTTTATTATCTTCTCTGTTTGAGAAACTTGCAAACACACATCAATCATTAGTTTTAAAATCACAAGGCCTTGTTTCCTCCTTTGATGTTGTAAGCATCAAATCCCTCAACTGATCTGAATTCTCTAAATAACCTATAAGACCATTAATTAGTCCCACATATTCGTCACCATCACTACTCTGTCCAAGGATTAGTCCCTTCTTTAGTTTACAAACTTCAACATACTCAAACTTTTTGAGTTCCTCCTTCAACCATTTAATCCTTCTTTCTTGTAGCCTTTTCTGCAATATAGGCCACTAAATCATTTTCCTTCTCAAAACCCATCCATAGCTTTGGCATTCATCATTCCTCTTTAACAATTCTCTCATCACTTCTAGATGTTATTTAATCTCAACTAATTATCTATCAAATTTATCCTCATTTGATATTCTATGGATTTTCTCTGAACCTTTAGTATGATCATCAATAATCATAGTCTTCCTCCTTCCATGAGCTTCTCCTTGCTCATTATGAGGTGCAATGAATCTATCAACCTACCTTCAAATACCATACCAAGCTCTTCCATGCTTAGTATTCTGCTGGTGTTTTTGTTGATTCCTTCATATGGAATCTTCACTTGATCATTCTCTGCTTCGCTAGCTTTTGCATCAAAATTGCTCACCATCTTTTCCAACCTTCAGTTAGATAGGTTCATTTCCATATTCCTTACTCTCACTTACTGCTACCTGCTATTGTTAACACAAAAAATTGTTCACCTAGCTCTCCATGGTTTAAACCATAGTCATACATCATATTCCCAACATAATTCCCTCCATTTGACCTTCACAACTAAATTTCCACTAAACATGGTCCAAAACATTATTATTTCTTCCCCATAAATGAAGGGAAGTTGAGCATTTATTGTGATTTATCCCCACTCTCTCCAAAAAGGACCAAAAACCCTAAAAATGAGAATGGGTAAAAAACCATAGATAAATACCATGGACAATAAACTATCATGGGTCAAAAAACCTTGGACCATCCTATAAATAAATTGTGAAGGTCTCCTCACAAACATTCCTGAACTTTTTGACCATTCTAGAAACACATTTTTTTCCATTTTATCTTAGTCACACCATTCACCTTTCTCCATTATCCTCATATCTTTCCATCTCATCTCCCATGTTGTACGTTGAGGTAGCTCCGTATCCATTTGGATTCATTCCCCCATTTAACAACCACTTGCGGAGTAGATTGGAGACCCAAACCGTGGAGCCGTGTGACCATTTCCTCAAACGGCTACGGTAGCCCATTTCAAAGAAAGATATGTCTATTGTTTTTTCTTGTTGTTAGTTAGATATAAAATAAAAATCATAAAAAATGTTATTGTCTGTTTCCTGTTATTATTATTGAACTCTACCATATGATCTAGACGATCTAGGGTAGGTTCTTTTGCATGTAGTAGGGGAGAAATATCCACTACAGTTTTGGTAACTCCACTCGGTCAATCCTTTCGGATCCTTTTTTTGGTAGGTGTGTCTACTGGTTTGTACCTTCAGTCATCATAGATATGATCCCCTCATGACATATTCGAACCAATCTTGCTTTAATGCTTGCCCCCTGGCCCAAGCTAACAATATTTTTCCAAAAAAAAAATTAGTTCTAGCCGAGTCGCACTTATTCGGTCGAAAGTTGCAACCCATGTCACACCTTTTTGTTCGATAAGTGTGACCCATGTCGTGCCTTTTTCCTCAATAAGTGTGACCTGGACTACAAATCCATATCGCGATTGTCTCAACTTTCACAGCGACCCCGGTCGCTACTGTGAATAAGTTTTGTGCGACTTCTCACCCTTAATCCCCTATTTTGTGTGACTTGATTCTTCCGACTATTTTTTCCCCCGATCGTGACTGTTTCCCAGATGTGTGTGACCCCGATCGCACCTGTTCCATTGACAGGTGGAACCTACAGTTTTGTAGTCCTTTTTGGTGTTTGAGATCCTTGTTCTAGAACCCCTGTCTGTGTTTTACCCCTTCCCAACTTGTTTCTGTCCAGATCTGATCCAATATAGCCCCTTGGTTCATTTTGTGTTCCTCTTGTCCTTGTATGTGAGCCTCTTGAGTTGAGATTTGTATTTTAAATCCCATGTGTGTTTCCTACACCCTGGTATGTTCCTTATCCGCTCATTTGCTTGTGTTTATTTAATGTTCTAAAAGAATTAGCTATGATTTTGCATGATATTTATTATCATTTACTTTTATTTATCTACATTTTTTGCGTTTCGGTCGTGAGATCACTGGGGTTTATACACATCATTTTCGCACATCTCACACCCTAAAGAAAAAATGCTTGGTTCATGACCCCATCCTAGCCTAAAAATTAACTTAACACAACCAACATTGTAACCTCATTTGAGGGCCAAAACAATCTTGTAGTTAAGTTAGGACATTAGGGATAGGCATCCAAACAACACCCCTCTGTCATTTAAATTTGAGACATATATGTTGTCCATTAGGGGACCAAAATCCTCTTGTACTTATTGACACAGTCATGACTAGTATGTCGAAGGCCCCCTTGCTCTGCAAGAGTAAGCCCAAATGAAGGGGTTCTGGAATTCAGGGTGGAATACCACACTCCATTATGCACCAAAGGCTAACCCTTCGTAGTCCTCCTCGTGCATGAAGGAGTATATTGGGTGTCGAGGGCCAAAGGGATTAAGTTCCAGTAAACCACTCCAAACATGTCATGAATGTGGTAACCTAGTTGCCATTCTATCTAGGAATATTTTACCCGAGGTCCCTCTCGATAGTGGGATTCTCTTAGCCTATTGTTCTTCCATTCTGTATTGTTTGAATGGGATATCATCACCCTCTAGAGGATACGATTTGTGAGGGGATTCCAACTTGTATATAGGATTTTTATTGCACTCATACCCCATAGGTTAGTGAGTCATTTTTATTTCTAGGTAGTTTTGCTTGTTAGATTTCTTGCCATTTTGTTGTAGACTCGCCTTCTATAACACATTGTTGCACTTTGGTTTCAGAGATTGCTTTTTGTCTTATGAGCCACCATTTTTACGCTCTCCTTTTGCACACTTGGTTGTAGTTGGGTTTTTGAGCTTGCGTTTGACACCCTTACGCATACATTCATTTTAGACCACACGATCATGCCCTTGAACTGTCGATGTCAGATCCATATTCGACATCGTTCACCACCTTCAAAGCCATATACTGCCTCTAAGTCTGATTCAGATTCCTATTAATCCGAACCTACCTTGTTCACTTCCCCATCTATCCCCATGGTTGGTGCACATCCTGATTCCTTTTAGGGGGGATGGTTGGTAGTGGGTTGGTGTCTGCCACCCATCATTATGGGTATCCCTTCCACTGGACCAACAAGTCCTGGTCTTAGTGGGCCCTTTTCCACTGGACACATTGATGCTGGTCTGCTACCCACTAGTTGTGGCCTCACTGCATCCATCGTGGTTCCTACCATACCACCATTCATGCCTGGTGGCAGTGGCCATTCCACTTCCATTTCATCTATTCCTACCATCCTAGTGAGTATTCCTATTGTCGTAAGTCAACTTAACCCACTCCTAGTCGTCCATGAGAACTACATTCCTACTCATGCCAGAAACATTGTTGGCCCTTCTCGATCCACTCTCGGTTCTAGTCTACCTTTTATGAATAGTATCAACCTGCTCGATTTGGCACGGTTAACCAATGACCCCATTCATTATAACCCATTATGGCCTCCCATTCCTACCAAAATACCCTCAAAAATTTCTAAGTTTGAGGGAAAGGTGGGAGAAGACCCCCAGAACCATATTATGTCATTCCACTTATGGTGTTCATCCAACAACATAATGGATGATTATGTCTGATTGCAGTTATTCAAGTGAACACTCACAACTATTGTGACCAAATGGTATATCGAACTTCCTCATGCCACCTACCCAGACTTTTCCTTGTTAGCCTCGATGTTTCTTTAGTATTTCCAGTTACCTGTTCGATATGATGAGGGTGTGGAAATTCTATTATCCTGTAGACAAAACACAAATACCCATATCACAGATCATATCCATGAATGGTGTCGTCATCGTAGCCTCTGTAAGAACCAATTAGATGATAGAATTTTCCTAGATTGGTTCCTCAAAACCTTAATCCCCCCCATCACCAAGGACATTGCATATGAGCGCCCACAGACTGAGTAGGAAGCCATCCTGAAGGCACAACACTTCGATCTCATATACGCCCAATCGGTTTACCTCTATACCATTATACCCGATGTTCGACACTTTGGATCCTCCCGTCGAGATACGTCGGGGGCATCCCACGTTGTTGACAGAGTCATCGGCTTTGTTACCCATCATCCTCATTTTTACATGGCCTCTCCTTTGATGCCACCCCATTCTAGTCACACACCTAGTGTCGCCCATCCATGTTACACCCCTATTTTTTCATGCGTAAAGACTTGGTACGGAGCCACACCTTCCTATGCACCTCCCGCACCAGCTCATCAAGTTCACGAACCGAATTGTTTGATGCACTCATGTAATGGCTAGACCACTGGCTTTGTAGCCCCACCAGTTTCTCCTACCTATTACCCACCACCTGTGCAACCTACTCCGGATTTGGCCCCAACACCTCCTTCTCCTCTAGGAAAGGTCTACACACAACATAACCTATCTAATCAACCCACCCCAAATAACCAACTAGGACAGGAAGACGACAGAGAGGAAGGAATCGAGGTAACAACCAGCCTCAAGGAGGTGGCCAATAACCCAACCCTCCAAACAATAAAAAAGTCGACTCCCCTGCACAAAATCTCAAGCATCCCTCTATACCTGGGAAGAACCCACAATTGCGGAATAACCATCTGTGTACCATTTGTAACACTTACGACCATTACACACATCGGTGTCCTCATATAAACCGCATCCTCCATTTAATCCAAACTGACAACCAATGTGACCCCCATGGGGTTGCTCCAGCTTATCCAAACCCAGCACCACCAGGTCCTCCACCTATGGTGATCCAAAACTCCCTACCACACCAAGGAATGGTTGCAACCCAGTACTTGGTCCCACGAACTCCTGCAACCACTTATGCGGATCAACCCATTGATCTTGGCTTCCATCACCTTATGCCATTATTGTTTGATGTAAACCTCCAAACTTGAAGAAACCAGTATGGATCCACCACGAAAACCATTAACCCCTATGTGGAATCTACCTCCATTGCTCCAGATATGTATTTGCATTTGCCAAGACCCCCAACGGACGAGACTGCCAAAGTCCCACAGTTCCCTTTGGGTCATGTCGCGAACAATGCCACTACCAGAGATCTACTCAACTATAGTATAGTCGATGACTTGGATCAATCTCCCTCGACCATGTCTGCTCTGGAAGTGCTCAAGACATGTCCTTCGGAACGTAAAGCATTGTTAACCATGTTAGGTGTCATCAATCCCTCTGACTCTAGGTTTATCACCTTTGACCTTGATCATGGAGAACCCCATAAACCATCATATGTTGCCTTCCAAGTTTTGGTCATAATTCATAATTTGGTTATTCATCGATGCATCATTGATGAGGGGGCATCCACCTATGTTATGAAAACCTTTGTTTGGCCTAAACTTGGATCCCCAACTCTTCAACCTTCTTCCACTACTCTTCACGCCTATGATGGTCGTTCTTCTCAACCTCAGGGTGTCCTCACCAATGTCCCTATTGAATTAGCTGGTAATATAGTGTTGATTGACATTGAGGTTGTCAATGCCCAAATCGATTACAGAATTTTCCTAGGATGTAGTTATATGTATGCAATGCGAGTCGTTGCCTCTACCGTATTTCGACTCTTTATGTCCCCCCATGATGGGAATATCGTGACCATCTACCAACTAACACACTATTATCCAAACGGACCAGACACACTGAAACATGTACTTCCTACTATTGACACTACCGTTGACAACGTGTCCATACCTTCCCTATATGTTGCTGGCCTAGGATTATTTTCTAGCACCCCTATAATGGAAACCTTTTTTTCCTTACTGACTCCTCCTTTGCCAACTGAGATATCATATTTGTGCACTATCACCTCTAGTAGAATTCCAACCTCCTTGCAACCTCAGCTGCAAACTCAACCATAGACCTCGGGAAATTATTGGGGTTCACTCCTTGTCCACATGATTCCCTTCCTCTTTCCATCATCCGACATCGTGAGTGATATTTTCATGGATACTCTCAACCTGCCTGGTTTCACTTTGGGTATTCTTGTGTGGTACCTTGATCCACCTACCCCTCCCCCGACTCCCCATATTGTATTGACTCCCGTACAACCTATTGAGACAATGTCGCACCCACCTCCTGGTACCAAAATGACTGTTGTTGTCTCTATTGTTTCTCCCCCTCCTTCTGCGAAGACTGGGGGAAAGACACCCAAAGAGATGGAAGAAACATGTCCTCCTCCTACATGTGCTCTATGCGATGTCCAAGGCCAGGTGACACATCATAGTTCTGATTTTACTATCCTTCGTACCCACATGCGCACTATAGTCAAGACTGATGACACGCTAGTTGTCAACGTACCAACCATACCAATGGTTCAGAAAAAATCGCTCTGAACCAACCACCCATGTGCAGTTTGTGGCCTATATGGTCATTCTTCACACCATTTCGCAAACTTTCCTGAGTACTGGTCACTCCTCAATGACCTTCGCAAGCACTCCCACGAGTTTGATATCACTGTCCTTAAGGAAAACCACCCTCTGACTTCTTTCTCAGACACCAATAACACCATTTACACGATCTCTACTTCCAGTAGTCCCTTCCTGTCCCCAACCGTGGAAGATCCCCCCGATCTATCTCGACACCACTTTCGTGACGACGGATAGATCCTGGAAACCACCACTAGTTTTACCCCATTTCACTTAGTCCATGGTGTGGAATCGGTTCTTTCCATTGAATTCCAAATTCTATCGCTTCGCCTTACCGTCAAAATTCTACCTAATACTTCACCGTTAGAACAACACCTACTTATGCTTGAAAAGACCAATGAGGACCATTGTGCTACTCTCCAATTGATTGAAGTGGCCAATACTTGGTTGAAGACCCATTATGACTCCCATGTCCACCAACGCACCTTTAGCGAGGGGGACCTAGTCCTCGTCTACGACTAAGACAATGATAAGATTGGGAAAGGGAAGTTGGATTCCATGTGGTATGGCCCTTATGTCATCCATCAGTGTCTCGAAAAGGGGGCATATCTCCTTGCTGACTCCGATTACCACCTCTTGAAGAATCCCTGTAATGGTGTGGAGAACCTCCTGCAATAAACAATGAGAATGCAAAAATATTGGAGCACAAAAGATATTTTATTGATCGTGGGCCACTTCGAAGGGGCAACCTCCTTTGAGCAAGCTCAATACAAAATAACTCTTTGGTGCTTTCAATAGCCTCAACACATACTTATATATTAAGTCTAATCTAAACAACTATTACTCCACATGAATGTGGGATAATGAAACCTATTAACTGGACGACTTAATAACTATTACTTACTCCCCATGAATGTGGGATAATACATCATACTAATTGGACGGCTTGCAAAGCATATGCGTCTGACAAAATATACCAACAAAATAAAGAGGGGGGTTGACACAGGTTCTTAACATCCCCTCCCTCTTAGAAAAAGCTTTGTCCTCAAAGCTTTAGATATGGAAACAACTGCTGAATCTGAAGGAGGGGTTCCCATGTAGCATCCTTTGGTTGCATGCTGGGCCATTGAATTGAAGACCTTTGTGATGGACCGAGAGAGAAGATGACAAGTACACTTATTGAGGATGGCCTCTGACTTCTAAATGATTGATCCTTCAGTAACCCATTCTGGTAAAACAATTTGTGCACTAATGTTGGCGTCGATCACTTGCTGAATGCGAGAAGGAGGAAGTGCCAATTTATAAGCAACATACCCAATATTTTGAAGAACTATATATGGGCCAGAGATCTTTGGAGCGAGTGTTTTATGCCCTTTGTATTTCATGGAGGATTGCTTGTAATGCTACAGACGAAGAAAAACCATATCACCAACTTGAAAAGTGCGCTCAGAACAGTGTTGATCAGCCTGTTGTTTCATGCAGGCTCTTGTCAGGTGAATATTGTCTTGCAGGAGGTGAAGAATTTGATGTCGGATTCAAAGAACCATGTCAATTTCCTGAACTGGTGAACTGCTGGTGGTGGATGGTAGGAGTACTGAAGGTGCGTGACCATAGACTGCTTCATATGGAGTCATTTTAGATGCAGTATGGTAGGAATTATTGTACCACCATTCAGCGAGAGGGAGCCACTATTCCCACTGATGTTGTTCTTCAGAGATGAAACAACGAAGATAAGTTTCCCAATATTTGTGGACGACTGTAGTCGGACCCTCTATTGGTGGGTGATAAACTGATCTCATATGTAGTTTGGTGTCAGGGAGGCGAAAATGACTTGTGAAAGTTGTGTTGCGGTCTGAGACAATGGAATAAGGGATTCCATGAAGAAGGAATATCTGGGCCATGAAAATTTGTGCGATTGAAGAGGTGATATATGGATGGAGTGTAGTTTCACCCTTGTGGTGCTGACAAGGAACACATTCAGCAACCATATGTTGAATTTCATGTTGCACCCCCTTCCAAAAGAAGTTACGATGCGCCAGCTCATATGTTTTGATGAACCCAGAGTGTGTTGCCGATGGAGAAGCATGGAGTTCATAAAAGACCGCATGTTTAAGGTCTGTGTTCTGTGGAAGCACCAAACGACCCTTGTATGTCAGAGAAAATCCATCCCAAGAGGAATACAATACCACAGAAGGGTTACTGGCCAAATTTTGGATGACTTCAGATAATGAGAATTCATTGACATAGCCTTGCTGAAGAGAGTGTAACCAAGTTGGAAGAGGCATAGAAATAACTGAAAGAGAAACATGGGCATCAAATGTGTGGAAAAGAGCATCCACCGCAAGATTGTCCTGAGCCGTCTTATAGTCATAATCCCTGAGTTTGAGAACCCATTGCTATTGTGTTGGGGATGAGGCCCATTGTTCCAGGAATTATTGCAAACTCTGGTGATCAGTCTTGATGCCGAAAGGATTCTCTAAGAGGGATGGCCACCACTTCTGTACTGTGTGCAAAATAGTCATAATTTCCTTCTCATATGTAGAGGTGGATAAATTATTGCCAGAAGTGCATTTGTCGGTGAAGGCAATGGGATGTTCATCTTGAAAGAGGACAACCCCAAGTCCATTGTCGTAAGCGTTACGCTCAAGAGTGAAGAGCTTGGAAAAATAAGGCATCTGAAAGGTGCATCGGAATGAAAGATCCAAGGGAGTAGTTGAGACTGCTGAAGGTTGCATTTGAATGAAATGGAGCTGAGCAATGACACCATGTGAACTTTTCTTAAGAAGCTTTTACATGCAATGTGAACTTATGAGGCTGAGAGACCCTGGTTGTAAGCCCTGCAATGTGTGTTTGGTACCATTGATTGAAAACTGCATCCAAAGTTCAATAAAATCCCATAAAATGGGTCCAAGTGTGTGTAACCATTGAGTGCCCAAAACCACATTACATCTGCCTAAGGGCAAGGAAAACATGTTAGAGTGCAAGTTATAATCCCCCATAGATATGCGCACATTACGACACTTCCCTCTGCAAGGTAAGGTGTCACCATTGTAAATCATGACTTCAAAGCTGGAGTAAGGATGAATGAAACAATCAGCCTGTTTGGCGATCCTCGGGTCAATGAAGTTGTGAGTGCTACCAGAATCAATGATTATTGTAAGAGGGAGTTTTTTGAAGAACCCTCTGACCCGCATAGTTTGTGGGGTGGTGACTCTGGCTAAGGCATGGAGAGATATCTCTGGTTGGTCCTTTGGAGAAGGAAGTTGTTGAATGTCACCATCATCATCTGTGGGATCCTGAGCATCATAAAAAAATTCAGGTGCTGGTGGAGAATCCACATCTAAGAGATAGAGCTTTTGCTCAACACATCTATGTCCCCGAGTGAATTTCTCGTCACAATTATAACAAAGCCCCTTTTCCTGATGTTCTCGCATCTCTACTTCAGACAAATGCTTGATACGAGTGGTTCTAGGAACTGGCAGATTTTGGGTTCTTTGAGGAACCATAAGTCTGAATGGAATAAGAGTGGATTTGGAGTGTTGTTGAGTCTGAATCGTGTCCTCTGCTAGCTTAGCCAACCCAAGGGCTTCCATCATTGTGCAGCGGCAGAACATTTTAACCTTAGAGCGTATTGCATCCTTTAGACCACTAATACAACAACTAAGGTATAATGCATCAAGCAATCCCTCGGTGTGATTGGCGAGTTTCTCAAATTCTGTTTGATACTCCTGCACAGTGCCAGTTTGATGAAGTTTGGTGAGTGCTCCTGTGAAGTCATCAAAAGCGCTAGGACCAAATTGCTACAAGAGGAGTTAGGAATATTCTATCTAGTTTGGCTTGGCATGAGCCTTGATGTATCAATGGAACCATTGAAGTGCTTCATGTTCCAATTGAAAGGATGCAAGGGAGACTTTATTGAAATCAAAAGTGTTATGCAGACTGAAATATTGTTCTACCCTATAAATCCATCCAGTCAGATCATCACCATTGAAGCGAGGAAAATCCAGCTTCGGCCCGCGGTAGTGGCTAAACACTGAGAACCCAATGTATGCAGAAGACTCAGGCTGGCGACGGTTGTCCATGGGTGAATGCTGACGATTAAGGCCGAGAAATTTTTGATCTAGATCCTCAAGTTTGGACTTGATGGCTGCAAGTTATTCTTCCATTTGTTTATGTGCTCCGGCGTGGGTAACAACCATAAGCAGGTTTTATTTATTTATTTATTTTTTAGAAGGTAATGGGAAGAAAAGCAAAAATGGAGAGGGTTGTAGAAAAGAAGATTTTTGATTTGGGAAAAATTTGGGGGGGTAATTGGGGTTTTACGGAGTTTTGGACACTTTTTTAGGGACAAGAAGCAGAAAATGTGAATTTCAGAGGTGGGATGAAGGAATTGGAAAATTTGTCAAAGAGGGACAAGGAAGTAGAATTGGAAAACGAACACCATGGAAAAATTTGAAGGCGATTGAGTGAGAATCAGAGAAGTTATGACAAACTTTAAAAATTGACAAATATGGAATTTCACCCTTGAGGAAGTGAAATTGGGAATAGGGTCCTCAATGAAGGAATATGCAGAATGGTATTACGCGGGTGAAGTGAAATTTCAAGGGAAACAGAGCTAAATCAAGGAAGATATGGCTGAAAAACAAAAATTTATACTCTTTTTTTTCTTTTTTGAAGCATTGATATGTGGTCTGTGGCGGTGCTAGAAGTTGCATTTTATCAACAGGAAATAGAGTAAATGATCTGTGACAATTCTGAAATTCTGCACATTATCAACTGTAAATAGAGATGGACCCCAGGTATAATCGGCTTCCTATTGGTTCAAAGGTAGTCACTCGACCACCAAGGCTGTCTTAGGCTTGAGTATTGGGGCAGTACCCCTCACTTCACGGCACAGGTGAAACTGCTAACCTCTTGGCCAAAAATGACAGCTCTTTGGTTTTCCTCACGAATGGGAATCTAGTTAATCTGGTGGGGGTCATTCCCCTTTTCGCTTGGCAAGTCCTCTCAATGGCCAGCTACTTCGGGGTTCCTATGGTACTCCTCACAATGAGTTTTAGGGCTATGCCCAAGTACTTCCCACAGTTAAGCGGATAGGGTGTATTCCCTAATCTGAATGAAAAATACTACTGCAAGAAGAAGAACTACTACAATAATCACAGTGCTAGAAAAAATGTGGCAGAAATTCCACCCAATGCTCAAAAACTCGTAATTAGAGCTAGGGTTTTGAGACGAAAACTTTTAAAATGAGCATAACCTGATCTAGATTGCTCAGAATCACTATTATAGCCTATTTCTGGAACTGGAACAACCACTTTACTTCTATCTACGATATCGGAATAGAAATCTGGGCACCCGGTTAAAAGATTTTCACTCTGCAATTTCCGTGGCCATCACCGAAATTCTGAAAAATTGCTGATTTTAAATCTGCGATATCTCCACGTTTAGGACTCCAAATGAGATGATTGTTTTTTTGAAACTGCATATTTTTGAAAGAGGAATTCAGATATTTAACCTGTTTTTTCTAATTTTGTGCAGAAAGTTTCAGAAAGTGATCTGAAAATCACCGCCAATTTTGCCCTCTTTTTTTGAAAAGAAAAAAAAATTTCCCACCTATGCCAAGGAAAGTGCTATGATACCAGATGTGGAGAACCTCTTGCAATAAAAAATGAGAATGCAAAAATATTGGAGCACAAAAGATATTTTATTGATCGCGGGCCACTTTGAGGGGGCAACCTCCTTTGAGCAAGCTTAATACAAAATAACTCTTTGGTGCTTTCAATAGCCTCAACACATACTTATATACTAAGTCTAATCTAAATAAGTATTACTCCACATGAATGTGGGATAATGAAACCTATTAACTGGACGATTTAACAACTATTACTTACTCCCCATGAATGTGGGATAATACATCATACTAATTGGATGACTTACAAAGCATATGCGTCTGACAAAATATACCATCAAAATAAAGAGGGGAGTTGAAACGGGTTCTTAACAAATGGACTCTACCTTAAGAGGTTCTATGCTTGAATTTTCTCACCATGCATACCCTTGTAGCATAGTTTTTCCTTCTTGTGTTACCACGAGTCGGTGACCCCCTCTAGTAGCCTCTCCATGTCCAGCCACAGTGAGCCCATTATCATACTCCCCCGTTGTCTCTTCTCGTAAGCGGGTGGATCTAAACCATCCACCCTACCCCTGTGTCAATAGTACCTCGATGGAGGGTGCGGTCTCATGTCTGGACATACACACAGTATGTCATCAGTATCTATCACATGCATGATTTAGCTACCACTATGTTAGTAAACTATATATGACTGAAACCACAAAGCATCGTATATACGCACCGTCAGGTCCTTAGACTTGTCCTGGCAGTCGAGGCATCTCCCCATTTAAAGAAAAAGGACCACCATAGCACCTTCTAGCTAGGAACGTTTCCCCAGACCTTTTATGCTTTGTTGGACATTACGACCATACCCTATGAAAAATCTCATTATGGGTTGTATTTAAGATCTTTTCCAACCCTCTCATAAAGAAAATATTGTCGAGCAAACTTGGTTTTGTTCATGCTCATAAAAGTATTTGAATGACCGTCCAATTAGTATAGGTTTAACCCTTTTCATCCTGGTTGGAATACCAACATAAAACAAGTCTCTCTGCCCCTTTTGGCTGGGATATCTCTCCTTTGTACACTTTTATCCTTTTTCGGGCTTAGGAGACTACTGTATGAAAAATATAACCATTCGAGTCTTCTTCATGTTTTCAGGCTCTCTAAACATGAAAACACCATCGAGCATGTACAGGCTCGGGCTCGATAAAATCCATGAGATAGTATCATATCGAGCATATGTCTATCCTTTCTTTGTGATCCTTAAACTATGAAGAAGGCCCAAACGGTGTCTTTCGGTGACCACAACATATGACATATGATCTCACATTATGGAAACTCCCCCCCATTGGGTCACCTTTGTTTAGAGTACTCCGCGATGAGTCTCCCTTGGATCCTATGGATATCACTATTCTAGTTACTCCCCCAAGTATTTCCCATTCCAATTATCACCCCGGTGTCACAGCTATGATCCCTTTCCCAAGCATCAGTTTCATTTACTGCCAGGTCATCCCTTTCGTCATACTCTAAACAAAGGAATTTTGAGTCCCATGTACTCCCCTGCCCTTGTTTCCCATTCAGTGTCTCAGTCCCCTAACTATTCCACATCTCTGGTTATCCCCCTCGTGATTCTATTAAGGAAACATCATTTCCTTGTTAGTTTTAGGTCTCCCTCTGTTGACCTCAACACATCTATTCCATAGGATAGAACCAAAGGTCCCTGTATCTTGGTTTCATCCACCTCACTAATGAGTTCCTTGGACCAGTTTAAAGGAGTCATTAGTTCCTTTTGGGAAGGTTGTGTCTCACGTGCTTGACTTCAGCTACATCATTGCACCGTTGATATTTGTACAGGGTATTGGTTCCTTCATTATTTGGTCAAAGACCCTGGTTGTCACCTGACTCGAACACATTGGCGATTCTATTTTGAGACCCATATAGTTTCATTTCCCTTGTGATTTTTGGGCTGCGTTGGCAACAGTGTTCGAAATCCCCCCAGTGTCATGATTCCATATGTCTCTAGTACTTGATTTCTCTTATTGTATCACAGATATTCTGACTCTCAGTCATTGAGTCCATTCAGTTATCTACGCTCCCAGATCCAGTAGAGCATCAATTGTTATGATATTGCATTACATTAGAATTCCATTGTTCCTATGTACCAATTCTTTAGATCAACATTTGTATTCATCCTCCCATTAAGGCCACCATTATGTATCACCGGTTGTATATGTATTGATCGACTCCCATTATTTGAGCCTTGATCCCTATTTTTATTTTTGAGACATTGTTACGAGCATGGGTATGCTCGCCTCGTCCATATACATGTCTAATATTATATGTACCTCATCCATTTTCGAGAAGAAATACAAACCAAAATCCACTGCAGTTCGAATGAGGAAAATCCACTACTCTCCGGTCCTCTCTAGTCTCTCTACCATTGTCACCATTTTCCCTTAATCCTATGATTTCTATCGGCCATACAATGAGCTCCTTCCCTTGCACATTAGGGGGAAATTTGTTAACACAAAAAATTTTCACCTAGCTCTCCAAGGTCTAAACCATAGGCATACATCATATTCCCACCATTATTCCCCCCATTTTGACCTTCACAACTAAATTTCCACTAAATATGATCCAAAACATTATTATTTCTTCCCCATAAATGAAGGGAAGTCGAGCATTTATTGTGATTTATCCCCACTCTCTCCAAAAGGACAAAAAAAACCTAAAAATGAGAATGGGTCAAAAACCATAGATAAATACCATGGACAATAAAATACCATGGGTAAAAAAACCTTGGACCATTCTATAAATACATTGTGAATCTCTCCTCACAAACATTCCTGAAATTTTTGGCCATTCTAGAAACACACTTTTTGGCATTTTCTCTTAGTCACACCATTCAACTTTCTCCATTATCCTCATATCTTGCCATCTCATCTCCCACGGTGTACGTTGAGCTAGCTCCGTACCCATTTGGATCCATTCCCCCATTTGAAAACCACTTGCGGAGTAGAATGGAGACCCAAACTGTGGAACTGCGGGACCATTTCCTTGGACGGATACGGTGGCCCAATTCAAAGAAAGGCATGTCTATTGTTGTTTCTTGTTGTTAGTTAGATATAAAATAAAAATCATAAAAAAAATTCTTGTCTGTTTCACGTTATTATTACTGAACTCTACCCTATGATTTGGACGATCTAGGATAGGTTCTTTTGTTTCTACTATCTTCTTGCTGTAGTTTTCCATTACTGTGCAGTCATTCAATGTCTTCCTCCACTTTGAAATTCTTCTTCAGACCTGTTTTTAAATGAACTTGGTCTAATTCTTTACAATATACAAATCCTTCTATGATATTTACCTTAAGAGATTCTTCATGTGATCATCATTTTCAAATCCAACATGAACTTAAAAAGTAAAATTAAAGTTACCTTATCTGGTTCTTCAAATCTAATATCTATCCAAGCTCTGAGCTTCACCTTCCAAAAGAATTCACCTATTTGTTGTCATCAAAGTTCACTATATTTGTTGTAGTAGTACTTGTAACATTTAAACAAGTATTTAACTCAGTCAACCTGGCTTCAGTGCCACTTCTAATTTATCTCCAAATAATGTGATGGTGCTATGATACAAAAAATGATGCAAGCTTCAGGAGGATACACTTATAATTCATGTTCAAAATGTTAAAAAACTTTGTAGCTTGATAATCAACGCTAACTTCTTTATCAAAATTGATTTGATGTCCAAAATATCATCCAAGCATGGTTAAATAATTTAACTTAAAAATAAAAGAATAAATCAAGAAGATTACGAGAATCTTTAAAGCCTGTAGTGAGCAACAACAACACACATAAATACTCTATTATCGATTTTCTTCCTGCAATCCCCCAAAACACATTCACTCTTTCCATGGAAACACTAAACCAAGCTAGAGAAACATAAACATGGTTAAATGTAACCCTGATATATTCCTTTTGGAAATAAAACAATCATTCCATATCAAAGAGAGAGTTTCTTTGGTAGGGACTCCCTTCGAGTCTTCAAATAAGATGAATTTCTCCCCGCACCTCAAGTGTTTCAATTTCTTAGATTGTGTATAACTACTTTGTTTCTTTCCACCAATATTCTATCTTCACTTATTCAACTAGTTCCAAAGGAATCAAACCATATCTATAACATTCACACCAATGCTTTCACCTTTGTTATTCAAACTTGGCTTTGTATTAGACTAACTTTCATGCTAGTCGAACTTCCATCAATGACATTAAAACTAGATTTTCAACCTTCAGGTCATTTTTCCCTTTCATATAGAGGTGACTTCATCCAAACTTTACATCGGTTCATTCCTCAAATAAGAAAACCATGTTTAAAAATAGACTTGTGATCTCACCTTGCTAGGAACGAGTTCCACTGGAGTGGTTTGTCTTAATTTGTTTGTTAAGAAACTTCCATCAGCAAGTCAATAATTCCCTATGCATGAACTATGAACCTAATATTTTACTAGATGTTAATAACACTTCCATTTATTTATTTACCAATCAATCCCTATCAATTATCGAGCAACCACGATGGGTTTTTCTCCCTTTAGAGTAGACAGTTTAACAACCATTGTGACCAAAGTAATTTTATTCTTGCTCAACAAGATTCATTTCGACATAGAGTTGTTCACTTGGATTAATACCACATAGAGGATTGATTTGGAATTAATGCCATTAACTCAATCTCCAATCAAATCCACCTGTTTAATTTTATATTTCAAACATTCAACATTTGTAATCCATCATAGAAATAATATGCATGATACATGATTCATAATCAAACACACAATCAATTCTTTATCACTCTCACACATAGTCATTTACCAAAATAACAACAACAACCATATATGGTTATAAACTAAGATATATGAACAAGATATCTATTGGTACATTTTTAGAATACAAAGTATTTGGCATGATACATAATATGGCATTCATCCTTGGCCTCTTACCGCATTACACAAACTCTTCCCCTCTTCTACTTCTAAAAAAAATGCTCGTCGGCTTACAATACATCCAAAGAAGTTGATGTTTAAATATCTTTCTAAACCCTACAATTATGTAACTAATTTATAAAACCAAAATTTAGTCTTATCTCTTAAATACTCACAACTCTAATCACACCTACTCACTATCTAGAATCTTCTAAGCCTACATTGGTTAATTATGAGAAAACTTCAAATATATTTACAAAAAAATAAAATCGACTCTCTTTTGGTTGGTGTCATGACCTTAGGGTCTGACCAACCTTTGAAGTTCTGAATGAGAACATGATTCCCTTTCATCACTACTCTTTCATATGGAAAATTTACCAACAAAAGTAGATTTATCTCTCCTTCTCACCAACTTAGGCCACACCTTCCATGCCCTTTCCAATTCCACCTTTAGTCAAAACCTTGTTTAGAGATAACCACATGAAAGCACATGTCCTTACTTATTTCCTTGTATTCCAAATAGGATTCAACCACCATACAAGGTCATTGTTCTCAATTATTTTCAAGCATTGCTATATAACCAAGCTTTGCAATATATGTACCTAGAGTAGGGATTTTAGTACAAAAAAAATTGTCTTGGTTCAATATACTTTTGCACCAATACATATTTATAAGGAATTTTTGCGAAATTAATCTCTCCATAATTTTACTTCATTTTTATCCAAGTACTTATCCTAGAAAAACCATCTACACATCCACTCATTTCAAGGATGGTACCTAGGGAAAACCCTATATTTGTCAATGAACAAGGCTACGTCAACAACAAGACACAAAGACATTACAACAACATACTCATTGTGAGATCAACATGCCACTTACAGGAATAAAACCTGGATGGGGATGATAACACTTGGAGTCCATCCCGCAACCACATAGGTTAGACCCAATTGATCAATCTCCACATACTTTTTGTAACAAGAGATTTGCAAAAACATGATTTTTTCTTAAGTCACATTCCCATTCCTCTTTAGGTTTAGAAATTAATATCCACTTTACCCATGGTATGACATCCTTTTCCTTTTTCCCAATCCACATAAATTTGAAACATTATTATCTATTTTTTTTAACATAGCTACAAGAATACAAGCTAAGGAATGTTAGTATTCAAGAATTGCTTATAATACATATTTAAATAGCTTTTATCTACCTCTAAGAGAAATCCATCTATTGCACCACACATTTATCATTCTATCAATAAAATGTGTATTTTTTTAAAATTTGGAGTAATAAGACAAACTCTGGACTAAAAAACTATGAATTTTGATTATAAAAGTGTTAATAACTGCCTTTATAGAGTGTGAAACTAAGTTATAGAAGTGGTGATATTGGTTTCTAGAAGTGCGAATTTTTGATCCAAAAGCGCAAGTTTTTATTTCAAAAGTGAGAATTTTGAATAATTTTGAACCCCACAAAGTGCGATTTTCGATTCCAAAAGTGTAATTTTTTATTTCAAAAGTCAATTTTTACTTCCAATAATGTTAATTTTGAAATACAAAAATGTCCATTTCAATTCCAAGTGTTTGAATTTCAATTTAAAAAGTTTCAATGTCTAATTGCAATAACATATATGTAGGAATTTCAATATTTAGATTTATTTTTTAATATGTATATAATATCTATATCTAATATTAATTTATACTTATCAATATATTATTTTAGTATGTACATACATAATCTCATTACGATAGTATTCAATAGTAATACATTTTTTTTACAAATATTTTACATAATGTTTAAAAATATTAAAAAAATATTATGAATTGAAATATATGATTGAAGTACTACTATTTTATGGTGCAAAACATAATGCTACATACACAAAATTAAACTTTTCCGGTTAGTGGCATCTTCTCTAAATATCAAGAACATATGTTGTTTTGTGTTGCCATCATTTAAATGCCCATTAGCGTTCACCGCCCAATCTTTGGATGGGGTGCGCTAATTTTATCATAAGGAAGTTTTTTTTTTTATCATACTGTTTAAGGAAACACTCAAACCCTGCAAAAAAAAGCCTCAAACACTGAGCGTAATCTTAGTAGTATATGTTGGTCATTTGCTTCGTCCTCGACATTTCAGGCTTCCTCCCCTTTCGTTTCATATACCCAAAAGAAGGTTAACAGAGATTTTAGATTCAAGGGACTACATAAAAGAATGGAAAAATAAAGCATACTAGAAAACGAAAAACAGAAACATAAATCAAAGATGACTACTTAAAACCTAGAGTATTTGATCAGGCACTTTAAACCTAGAGTATTTGATCAGGCACTTTAGTCTTTGTTTGCTCCTCTACGACTAGAGAACTACTAGCTTTAGCTGCTCCTGGAAGTACTAAACCAACTGGATATGCTGCTGCTCCGGGATATGATGCTGGCTATGATTTTCCTATGCTTACACTGATGCTTCAACGTATGCTTCTATAGGTGGTGCTACGTCTGTTATTGTTGATGCTAGCTCTATCGCCGCTACTGCAGGTAGATATGCTCCTGTGTTAAGCAACATAACCGGCTAAATGAATGGCTTAATAAAAGTAATAAACCACAAAAACCACTACTAGTACTGGTAATGGATAAGCTGGATCAACAGCAAAGCCTGGTGCTGGTGGGAAGGATCAACGACTGGAATTGGTACTGCAACCCTAGGGGAAGTGCCTAAAGGGCCGGTAGACAGTTTCATTGACAGGAAGGAGGTCAACATTGATAGCCAGGAAGAGGCAGCCTGTATTTGGCTACACATTTTATCTACAACTCAAAGAATGCAATTGAGCATGGTCTCGACAACTCAAGAATGTAATTGAGCTTGGTCTTGACATTTGGATGATTTTGTTTTTCCTTAGTTATAAGAAGGGTGGTGAAGCGCTAGTTATAAGAAGGGCGGTAAGGTGGTCTTATGTAAATCTTAATAATATAATATTTGAAAACCGTAGATGAGAAATCTAACAATTCGAGGAATCATTTATATCAAATTTGGAGTTAACATTTAATTTTATGAAGTAATGCTAATGTGAATTTAGCATTAATCCACTTGTTGTGTACATATAAAAATACATATCTATTTATAGATACAAGCTTCCTAACTTGAAACATAGGAAATGTTAAAATCAATTCTGCCTAGCCTCAAGATGAGGCCAAATAAGAGTAAGAATTTTTTGATTGGACAAAACAAAGGTGTGTTATATAATATTGCAAAAACTTTAGGTAAAAAGTAATGTATGCTTGGTTTTTTGTGCAAATGAATAGGAGACAATTTGGATAAAAGGTAATGTATGCTTGGTTTTTTGTGCAAACTAATAGCAAACGACGACAAGCCATTTGCTAGAGTCCCTGCTTGCCCTGGGCAAGGACTAATAAGATAGATTGAAACATAAAAATACAATCACATGTGCCATCTCCGAATACAATTCTTATGAATAAAATTTAATTAGTGGCATTCCTTGAAGTAGAGTGTGTTGGGTAAGGAAATCATGTCTTCGGTTGATTGAAACATAAAAAGAAAATCACATGTGCCATCTTTGAATACAATTCTTATGAATAAAGTTTTATGAATAAAATTTAATTAGTGGCATTCCTTGAAGTAGAGTGTGTTGGGTAAGGAAATCATGTCTTCGGTTGCATGACTGCTTGACCACTAATTGAGTTTCCCATAATTTAGGTTTCAATATCTCAAACTTAAAGGGAACTTGCAAGCATTTTCAACTCAGCATTGAGCGAACCTATCACATATTCCAAAAAATAAAATAAAATATTTACAATTTCATTAGTTATTAGATATTTATGTCCTAAGGCGTTTTTCTCTTAGAAGTTTGGTTTTCAAACATTGTAGCAACGTCATCCCTCTATCCAATAAAAAACTGCCACGCACCTCGCTAATAAAAAAATCGCCACGTTTAGGGTTTTTAACATGGTTTTATTGTTATGGAGGTTTCCTTCCATTGCGTTCAATGCAAAGCCTACGAAATTTCAGTGTAGGCGGTAAATAAGGGAAGCGACTCAACTTGCCAGTGAGAACTGTCGAGTGTATGGGGAGGACGGGCCTACAATGGAGGGAGGAGAGTAGCGAGAGGAGGAGGCTCACTATGGCGAGAAATGGTGCGGAAAAGTGCCAAAAGACCAGCCTATATTATCATATCACTTACACCTTGATTCTTTGTCTTTTTCTGGGGTGATTCTGCCCCTCCTTGATTCTTTGTCTTTGTCTGGGGTGATTCTGCACCTCCTAGGGATCTGTCTGTGTTGTCTGAGTTTCCACCTCCTCCTTTTCCTTTATCAGGGCTTATGGATTTGCAAGGGATTTAAAATGGTTCCAGACGCTTTTGGATTCCGAAGTATAAAGTAAATTAGGTTTTGAAGAGTTGGATTCAAAGGAAAATAATGAGGAAGAATGGAGCTCTAATCAGTTGGATGCAATTGCTTAACTCTTCATAGGCAGAACAACACCAAAATCAAGGAACCAAATGAACAAGGAAAGGTACCTTCCTCTCCCCATGCCTCATAAAATTAGACCATTGGGTTTACCATAGTCTAAGAGAGCTCTTAGGTCCTCCAATCATTCAAGGTTATCAATGGCCAAGAGGTTCTACAAGAACCCTGATTTTCTAATCGACCCTGCTAGAGAAATTAGAGATCTTTCTCTTGATAAAGAGGCATCATCAGTCCTGGGTAAATGGGTAGGTGTCCTTAAAAAGGGCTCACTGTCCTTAACCATTCAGGAGCTTGGGCACATGGGTTTGTCACAGAGGGCTCTTCAGACATTCTGTTGGGCCAAAAAATTCCCACAGCTTTACCCGAATGACAAGGTTCTGGGGTCTACATTAGAGATTCTTGCTAGGGCTCATGAGCTGAAGACACCCTTTGGCATGCAGCGTTTCTTTGAGTTCAGGCAATAGGGATTCCTTTGAGGCTATAGCTAGAGGGTTTATCAAAGCAAACCAATGCAAGCAGGCTAGGGATGTTTTGCTGGAAGTAAGGGATTCATCTTGTGAGCTTGATGATGGTATATATGCCAAGATCTTTACCGAGGCCAAAAAATCTATAAGAGGGAATAAGCTCGTAGTGCAACTTCTAGACGAACTTGGAATGCGAGACAAGCTCAAATTGTAAATGTAGGACTGCACTGCTATTATGAAGGGTTGTATCAGGATTGAAAGGCATGAAGCAGTACAGATCCTTTTTCATTGGTGGAAAGAATCGGGACATAGACCTATTGTTGTGATGTATTGCTAGACGAACTTGGAATGCGAGACAAGCTCGAATTGGAAATACAGGACTGAACTGCTATTATGAAGGGTTGTATTAGACTTGAAATGCATGAAGCAGTAGAGAACCTTTTTCATTGGTGGAAATAATTGAGGCATAGACCTAATGTTGTGATGTATATTACCGTAATGCACTGTAGATACTGCATTGGAAATTTTAGGGAGGCCTTGACACTTGTTTGGGAAATTGAAGAATCAAACTGCTTAATTGATTTGTCGTCTTATCGATTCATAATACGTTCGTGTGACAAGGTGGGGGACCTTTCAAGGGCTGCAAGATATTTCTCTAAATTGAAGGATGCAGGTTTCTCTCAAACTTATGATATTTATAGTCATCTACTAACGCTATACACCATGTCTGGAAGACCAAAAAAATCCAGAGAAGTTTTGAAGGAAATGGAGAGGGTGGGATTAAAACCAAACCTCGAGGCTCTGCAACACGTCACTGCAATTCTATTTGAAAATGACTATACTCTCGCCTCTACGCTAACGACAAATTGCAGTGTTGAAGAAAATCGGCGTCATCAATTTGATAGGCATTTTGTCATCTTTACTATTTTTCATAGAAATTGTGTAATCAATGTCCAAATTTAGAAAGTTATGTTAGATAGATTAGTATAATTTTAAGGATCTCTTTATCTTGGAGGTTTAAATTTCCCTTTTTGTGATGTATGTAATGAAATTCTAGAGACTTTTTTGCCCAACATCTGCCTCTCATGGTTGAAAACATTGTCATTTTCCTTTCGACCTGTAGAAATAAATTCAATGTTCATTCAGAAGAAAGCTACACAACTGTCCTAAATAAAAAACCGTTAAGAGACGATATTGGTGCCTCATTCCTAAAAATAGAGATTGGGTATGTACAGAGTGGTATGAGTGCACCCAGGTTCAATTTGATGGAACTCTAGGATGCTTGTGAATTGCTTGACAAAATCATTGAATGAGTATTTAACATACACTGCATGCAAACTGGTTGATAAAATCTTTGAATTGGATGATACATGTGAGTTGCTTGATAAAATCTTTGAATGGGTTCATGTGAACTGTTCGATAAAATAATGGAATAAAGTAACATAACATGCTTTATAATAAGTGTTTGAGAAAATGGTGTCATTCCTACTATCCAAAATATAACTGATTCTTGAGATTTGCAAAACTCTGGTGCCAGATTATAAGATTGTGGCAATGCAATCTTATCGATATTTCCATGCTCATCTGCAATTTATGACAAATAGTATTTCCTTCTTGTCTAGACACATAATTCTTAGTATAGATTTCATCCATTATCCATAGTCATACCAAACTTAATTTGCCTACATGAAACTTTTGCACATGGGTATATTGGTGTTCACATGTACAGTTTGTCAAGTGGAAACCTCTTCATAGAATTCAAAGTTTGTGCATGCTAAATTATGCTCCTCTGTGATTTCCCCTGGTTACCATTCAAACTAGCAGGCTTAGCTTGCTAGTGAACGGAAATCACATGAGAGACTTGGACTACTGTCACCTTGTCTAATATCTTAACTTCTTCAAGACTGGTATTGTCCCAAGGGGAAGATCCCTTCAATGCACTTGCCAAATAGTCACACAAATACCTTCCACACACCTATAACAAACATCAGTGCCTTCAATGGAGTCAAGTAGAAAATGAAGAAGACATACTAAAAAAAGGTAATTCTAATTAAGTACTTGTCCAATATGGACACTGTAGCATAGGAATCCCTCTAATACAACTGCTTGGTCACTAAGTCACCTGACATGAGGACATGGAACATGAAGGACATGAAAATACGAGTGTCCGACATGGACACAATGACCCCTGGAGTCAGGGCACGGAGGACACATTATATATATATATATATATTAAAAATTATATATATTAAAAATATAGACATATAGATCCAATTTTTTTTAGAAACTAGAACATTTACAAATATTCAATAGAATTACTAATTAGAATCAATACACATTACACATACTATCATTCACAAATCACAATGAGACACAAAGATGATAGATCAATATATCGAAATCATATTTCTTATTAATTCATCAAAATCAAAATGTATTACATAGATGTCGAAATGGCAATGGTAATTCCGACAGGGAATTAGAAAAAGGTCATGAAAGAAAGAGAGTCAATCTTCTCCATAAGGACAGGGAATTAAAAAAAAAGGTCATGAAAGAAAGAGAGGCAGTCTCTCCAAATTTGAATTTCACATAAAGTACAGGAATATGAATTGTATTAAGCAGACTATCAACAATCATAGCCAAAAAGAGAAAGCAACACTATATAAATGTATTAAGAGAGATGGAAAAATAGTTTATAATCGAGCCCAACAAACTGTTTACTTTCTGGGAAGAAGATGTTCTGTCTCCACTCTCAGCTGGTGTGAACATACCCTAATCTGTTAAAGTGGGGTGCGGAAAGGTTCCTGGATGTAGCCTGGCTAAACAATACATGTGTTCAAACCTATATTCTATGCTTGTCAAACTGATGGTCTACTGTGCATTGGGGGATGCACACTCTCTGCCTAGTCTTCTCCATTTACTTCTGTCAATATTGGTGCATTGAAATTATGCACATTGCTTCTCTATTTACAATTTGTTAAAAAACACATTGGTCTAACTATTGTATTCCTTGAGTAAAGCCGGTCGTGTACCGGGATGGGTGTTGATTTTATTGTAGTAAACATATCATAGTTGCAAGTTGAAACACTTGTTGAAACTTGGTAAGTCAATGTGGCTGAGCTGAAGGTTGTTTGAATTGTAGACTTGCCTAAACTCACTGGTTAGAGTTAAGACTTAGAAGGTAAGACAAGTCCTTATGGAGAGGCAAGAAACTTCCAGAGTGTGATGTCAAATACTTGACTAGCCTCATATTAGTAATATGAACAATTTGAATACACAAAAGAAAAAGATTTTAATGATGAAATAAAGGTTCAGTATTCAGAGTTTATAGGTGGTGTTATTGGTTAGGTGGATGCCATTGCCATTATAGTCTTGTTGCAGTGCAGACTCCACAGGAAAGAAACTTCCAGAGTGTGATGTCAAATACTTGATTAGCCTCATATTAGTAATATGAACAATTTGAATACACAAAAGAAAAAGATTTTGATGATGAAATAAAGGTTCAGTATTCAGAGTTTAGAGGTGGTGTTACTGGTTAAGGTTGATGCCATTGCCATTATAGTCTTGTTGCAATGCAGACTCCACACTAGTGTTTTGAAACATCCAATATCAACAAATTGCTAGATTTATTGCATCAAACCATGGCCTGGTGCCCTGCAATCTTCGTTTCTAAAATGTCTTTAAAAGCCATGTTGTCCATTTTACTAGCACTGTAATGCATGTTTTTCAGGTCATTGGTTAAAGGGTTTGATCTTTTCCTTCTTTAATCCAAACACAACACGTTCTATTTATTTGATTTGATCATTTTACTTCAGTACCCCCAATATTCAAGCATTAGGGTTAGGAAAATACTAGAAGGAATATCCATTAAGAGTATTTTAATTTTAACAAATGTTTCTTATTAATGCTTTTTAAGAGGTGTGTTGGCCTTTATGAGTTTTCTTTGATGGTAAAGGGCTTCTCTTACAGAAATTGAAAAAAGCTCGATACTTTTGCTTGTCTGTTTATTTCATTTCAGTATTTGGTTTTCACATGAGCTTGTACTGTCTAATTTGATGTCTAAATGATGGACATATCATGGAATGAAAAATCCCTATTTTTCTTGTAATTGTTTTGCGTTAATTTGTTTCATATTGGAGAATTGTTTGATTGACTGGTTGTAAACTCTAACTCTATCTTGAAAAGAGTTATGCATACTATCTAAAGTAGCTAGCTTCATTAATGTGTTTTTATGTGGTCTGAGTTTTTTAATGTTTTTTATGTGGTCTGGATCTTTTTATGTAGTAAAGTCTTCAAATATATATTGTTATTTTATTTAGATATCTTGTGATTATAGTTGTAGTTCCAATTGAGCAAGCTCATTGTCACTTTTGCTTTAAATGCAAAGGTTATAGTTGGCATGCGGCTCCTTACTTTTTCTTTGAGGTTGTTAATTAAGGGTGTCCTGAAGACATGAAGCGTGGATTAGAAACTATCTAATATCATTGTTTAATCTATTCAGATCCAAAAGGGGATACATGGAGGAGGATGTACCATGAAATTGATAATTCTCAGCAGATTTGAAAAGAAGAAAAAGATGTTGTTTCAGCTATAGCAACTGTGCTCTTCGATATTTGTCAACCAGGTGAATGGATGCCAATGTCAAAACTTCATTCTGAGTTGAACCTTCTTTCTCCCACATATAAGTGTTGGATGAAGCCTATTGTTTTGTATTATTTTATTTTATTTTTATGTGAGGCAAGGACACCCTCTAGCTTGTTAAAAATGGAAGTGTATTGGAGATGAAACTGTAGAGGGAATGAGATGCATATGCACCCAAACAATGGAAAGAAGCATTATAAAGGGTTAAAAACAATTCTTATAACAACCAAGATGAATGCTCAAACTCTGAAATGGCATCAGTGTTGTTTGGAATCAATTATATATGTGCTTAAACTGACTGGTCAACAACTTAAAATAGTAGGAATGTTGCTAAAACTTAGATGTTTCAATAATATGAATCCACATATCTTTTGGAGGAAGATATCCCAAGGAAAACCCTATGAGGTTGAGATGATATAGTGGTTAAAGATTGCTTGAATATCATGCCATTGTCAAGCATAGTTTCTTCTGACTCCAATTTTGTCTACATGTAAACACAGTTTACAAGGTATAATGAATTAATATTGGCCAAAAAATGAAGTTTTAGACTTTCTCTCCATGTAGAATGCCTAGATTTCATCCATGTAGAATTATTAGAGTTAAGAAAATTATGAATTGTTAGATGCCATCTGCATGTAGAGTGGTTAGATTTCATCTCTGTAGAATTCTTAGATTTCCTCTTAAGATTAAGGGTCAAAAGGTGCTTTCTACTGTAAGGATGCTATAGCATGTAGATTGCACGCAAATGAGTATAAGGACCAGAAATTACTGCTTTATGAAAGGTACAATAGTAAATTATTTTTCAGTTTTCTCTACTTACCTGTTACCTATGAATCAATTTGGTCTAATGGAAAAAAGAACAACATTTAGTTGTATATATTTGCCAAATCTTGCTAATAATGATAACCTTGTTTGTGTTACTATAATAGTTACTCTTCTAATCCTATGGTGACCATTTGCTTGACTATCTGGTGTGACTGTTTTTGGTATTTCTTAATACACGCAACAACAAAAGCATTCGATTTTATATTTAGTATCATGATATCAATAACCAGACTTCTTTGGCCATAGAATTATTTTTCTAATATCAGAAATTCAATGCTATTAATTAAAAGTTTGTGTGTGGACATTGTAGGTGGATGAAATAAGGCAACCACAGTTGGGAGTATCATTAATCTTAAGCTAAGATTTTTATGTGTAGCATGTGATTTGATTATGCAGGCTGATTTATTTTGTTGGTTTTGGATTATCAGTGATAATGCATAGAAATAAGATTATGTATAGAAACATTGAACAAATTCAGGTATTTAAAATTAAAGCTCAATAATATTTTTTCATTGTTTTTGCAGCTTCTTGAGATTTATAGTGGCATTTGGCATCAAAATAGGATAAGGAAGTTTTTGACATCATATGACTGGACTACTGCTGAAAGTAAAAGAAGGTCATGGGTTGGGCTTCTTAAGTTGCTAAAAAAAAATCCAGAGCACTTTGTTATCAACACAAGGTCAAAAGGATGGATGGCTGCAGAATTTGTATCTTTTGGTTTCTCTTCTCTTGTAATCTTACAGACTCCAGAGAGTGATAGCTTCATTGGTAAGCAATATAAAATATAAATCAATTATTGTTAATTTGTAGGTTTTTATTCATCCTATTAATTTCCATCAACTACCATGTTTCCTTCATTGCTTTTTCCATAAATGAAGCCACAATCATGATCTACTGTAGTAGTCTTCACTGTAGATTACACGGGCCCACTAACACTAACGGTATATATAGATATGTATACATAAATGTTCAAGCTTTATATATGTATAGAGCAGATTTTGTAAAAGAAAAAATGGAAGAATAAAGGGCCCAGGAATGGGAAAACTAAGCTAAGGCATTCATTCCTGTGTTATTTTTGATGCAAAGGTTGTTTTTGCAATAAATTGGCAGTGTTTTTGGCTTGTCGGCATTTTTTTTGTATTTGCAACTCCTCTATTTTCCTTGCAGGATTGAGGTTGCTTCTCATATTTGTACCCATCATTTCCTATTAGCATAGTGTTTCTTTGAAAGTGCATCCATTTGTTCCTCATTCTAGCTTCAGTTGTTCAACAAGTTGAGTTGGGGGAAATTGCTTATATTAGCTTCCAGATTAATAAAAAGGGATGGAAGAGCCTACTGAGTTGGGGGAAATTTTTTATATCAAGCCTGTCTGACTTACAATAAGGAGTTGTCTTGCAAGAAAATACGTTTTCTTACCTTTGTGAGTGTATTGGTAGCATTTTCTTACATTTGCGATTAGGTTCTTTAGTAAACGTGTCTCACTTGAGTATTTGGTGTACCTCATTCGGTAACTAGGTACGTGTTCACAGGTAATTTTGTATATGTGGTAGGATTTGAATTAGTCAAATGTTCACGAATGACTTAATTGAGCCTCTTACCCATGTTTCAAGTAAACAAGAAAAAACTGAATGCAACTCTGTTTTGCTAATGGGAAAAACCAAACGCTGCTTATAGGGCTGGACTATTAAAGTGAACCTCTTTACCTTTTTCAATGGAAATATTACAAGCAAACCACTTACCTTTGTCAAACGAAAATCTTACAATGAAACTGAAAGCGGTTAAAACAAAAATATTATAACGAAATTGAAAGTTGTTTTTCTGCAAAAATCTTACAAGCAAACCTCTTGCCTTTTTCAAACGAAAATCTTACAACAAAACTAAAAGCTATTAAAAAATTTAAATATTATAAGGAAACTGAAAGCTGTTTTTCTGCATTAGTAAATGGCATCTCTTTGATAATAGTTGAGAATGACAACATCGCCACTTACACCCTGGAGAATCGACATGAGCTTCTCCAATTTCCTGTCCTGGACAACTTATGGTGAATTAAACTGAAATTGTAGACTCTTTGGTATATACACTTTGTTCCCATTATAGCTTGGGAGGCCAGCTTCTGTTATCATGGTCTTTGTTTATTATTGTCCTCATAATAGTCCTGTTGATCTAGGGCACTTCCTAAATCACCTTCCTTGAAAGGATCTAGCAAAGCTGTTTGAAAGGGTTTGTTGTGTACATTAGGCAAATTGAAGAATGCCTCAATCACCTTGGAGATCAGTTTGATGGTTTATACATTCTTCCTTCTTCCGTTATTATTGTTTCCATGAGGAGCCTTGCTGTAGTTGTAGCAAATTGGATGTGTGTTTTGTCTTACAATGGTTTTTGTTTAATTTTTTCTTATTGAGAAGGGAAATTTTTTGTAATGCTGGAAAGAGGTAAATTTTACGGCCACTCAGGGGTTTCTTTCCATTTCTATTTGTACATTACTTGCTTGAAGTTTGTACTTTGTAGGTATGATACCCTGCAAATTAGATATGAGCTAACCATATTTTATTGAACACCAGGCCTTTTAAAGTTTTGTTAATTATGTTCAGGTTTGAAGCTTTGTTGCTAGAGACCGAGAGCATTTACTCATTTTTTTTATTCCATTGTTTTTTAGAATTATTTTTTTGCTTTGACTGAATTTCGATGTACTGGTTATCAGAGTACACTGTAGCCTTGCAGATCCCGCTTTAAATTTTTTTTCCAAAGGCCTTAATTTCCTAATTTCAAGCTCAATTTATCTAAGTGAAGAAAACATGATGTATCTAGATAAGAATTTTAGATTGGCTCTTGTGACTAGCTATTTTTAATCTTCTTATTGTGGTTTCGTTTGCAAATTATAACTAACCATGGTTTTTTTTGTCTAGTAATTTTTATTGGTCAAGATGATAAATGAATTTACTTTCCTTGTTTTAAATAAACAACATAGGAGCACACCGAGTGAAAAATGAATGTGTATCATTCCGTGCATTTTGTGAATAGAGAAACAAAGAATGGTAATTGCATTTCTCTCCTAATACAAAACATTTTCCTAGCTTGTAGGGATTGAAACCTTTCTGAAAATTAATATTGTAGATTGTCTTGTATTCCTCAGCTTGATTTATATTAGTGTTGGTATGAAATAAATTCAAATACTGGTGGGTAATCCCACTTCATCTTAGATATTGAAAGTAATTTTATATTTAGTCTATTTTGTCTGTAGAGAATTTTGATAGATTTAACTTAATAGTTGTCCTATATTTTCCTTTTTTGCAGATGCCTCCAATGTCTAGAGCAATTGAAACAAGAGTATTACCTTGTTAAGGACAAGCTTGAGACTCTATTTCAAGTAACCATATTTTCTCGAGTGTGATGTTCATCACAATGGTCGGTAACAATAAAATAACCACACAAAATTCCTTTTGTGGTACAAAATCTAATGGTTCTTTTTAGAGACAGTTTTGGAGAAGATGCATAGTTAATATCTATTCATGCAAGGAATGCAATACATATGTAATCCTTCAAACACTTTTGCTTGGAAGGACTTGATATTGGGCTATAATTCACTCTTATCTGATGGTATGGCTTGTCTGGTAATTCACACCTCGAGCATCAGATTTTGGAGGCTTGTGGAACTATTCCTATGACAGAGTTAGCCTTTAGAGATTGATGAGTCTCACTGGACCATTAATGGCGATTTGTAAATCTCTAGACATAGGAGTTGTAATATGAGGCTTCCCAAGATGTAGTTTCAAGCATATCTTATATTAACCAAGGGAGGTTTTTTTACTTCAACGCATGAGAAACTAGTGTGTTTTTCTATTCCAGCTTTCTTAGCATCTCTTTATGGTGCATTTATACAGAAGATTTGTGTGTAATGTTTTCCTTATAATTAACCAAGCTATCATTTTCCCCATTATCTCCTTAGTCCATTGCTGCAATTGTTGCATTGCCACAATTAAAGACTAAGTATTTGGCAGGATAAAATGGAGTTTTCTCAAGTACTTCATATGTCATTTTACTTTGTGGAATACAATTCATTTATATTTCTTGAGACCCCTTGTTTTCAGAAATTTGATTATTGAGAGGAAGGATCATTCACTAAAATTGTATAGGGAACTGTGTTTGCAACTACATGGCCAATCACAATATATTAGTGAGCTTCTAAAATAGCCTAAATATGCTTGCCCTTATTTGCATAAAATATCAACCTGTCCTCTATCCTTAATTGCAAAATAAATCAACCTATGAGAATTAGATCTATATGGCATTTTAAATGTAGCCTGATAATTTTCATTTCATTCCAAGTAATTTGAGCAAAAGATGGTAAAAAAATGTGGTCTATTAAATTTCATTTCATTTTAGATAATTTGAGCCAAAGTTGGTTAAATCCTTGCATTTTTTTAAGGTTACTAAGAAAGTATTTTTGTAATCGTAACCTAGTGACATCATGTTATCCAACCAGAAAGAACACAATGGTAAAATATTATTTTCTTCTGTAAATATTACAATATAAACCTCATTAGTATGAGTGTTAATCCATGATTTTGTATTCTTTTCTTCTGTAACAATATTACAATAGTAACAATATAAACCACATTAGTATGAATTAATGAGAGATATTCCATCCATAGAGATGCAAATTTGAATTTCCATGTAAATAACATTAGTGGACCACAAATTACAGAAAGTTATTTACAACTGGAGGAAGCTTCTTTTGATGATGATTTTTCAATGGAAAAAGCACAGAAGGAAGACTCGCATGAAGTAGATATTTATGACTGGAGGAAGCACAGAAAGAAGACTCTAGCATGAGTGATCATGCAAAAAAACGAGGCAAGTAATGCAAGGCATGTGCCACATTTTTCCTTTCAAAGATCAAAATTGTATTGTATAACCTCAGTTATTTTGTAGATATCCGTACTAATAAAAGTCAAAGAGGCAGATGGAATAGTATGGCCCTCGCAAATTCCTTTGTAAATTAGATAATTGACTCTCCGCGGTGATTGATTGGTCGTCGAGTAGATGAAATAATATGGATTCCTAATGAAATACATATGATTGTTATTTTATTTTCAAGCATTTCTTGGATAAAGGTGAAAATTGACGTTTGAAACATTTAAAAATTCGAATTTTCTGTTTAAAGGAGATTGTTATTTTGAATCCAAGGTGGACCCCACATGCAATGAAAAAGTTGTTGAATGGGTCATGTCATCACATACCTAAAATCATTAATGCTCCAATAAATCCTCATATGCTTTATTTGACCATGTGTAGCTCAAGATACAAACTTTGTAAGTTCAATCTCCAATCATCAATTGATCCTAGCCCATTCATCCTCAATTTTTGAATTTTGCACTTCAATGTTTATCTCACATGGATTAGGTGGACAATCTATTTAGTGTTTATATGTCAGAACACCTTCCCATTATATTGTGTGATAGAGTGGAGTTTTCTTCAACCCACATCTTTGTCTAAGTCCTTCACTTAATTTTGGGCCCACATGTTGTACTCATGTGCCAACTCACACCTTGGTCACCACCTACCTTCCATCTATCTTTGACCTTGTGCCCACAAATACCTTAGACACAATTTCCATCCTTCCCATAGTTTTACCATGTCATTGAATGGTTGTCACTTGCCACTTAGCCATCAACAACCACTTGTATGTTGAAGTCGAGATATTGAAAGCATTGGATGTGGCGTGGAGGAAAACAATTGAAATGAGATTATCGAATACATTTATCCTCTACATTAGTGAAAGAAATATAAGAAATGCATAGGAGAAAGGAGAGTTGAATGTGAGTAAAACAAAGGTAATGGAGAATAGAAGCATGGGGTGGAGGAAAAATGGAGTTTAGGTAAGTGATTGAAAGATGGAGGTTCATTACCTCCACCCTCCAACCCAAGTGGAAAGTGAAACACAAAGGAGAAGGAGATAAAAAAATGTATAAAAGAATGGGGGTGGAGGAGCATCCGTCCATTGAAGGGGAGGTGGAAGATACCCCCACCCTTTTCCCTAATTAAGTAGATGTGGTTTAGCAAGGAAAACTACGAAGGGAGGTCAATAGAGCATGAGAGAAAGGCAATTGATGGATGGGAATACAAACTACAAACACAGGTGAATAGAGAATAAGACAAATGAAATGCATGGATGGGAATACAAAGGATGCCTTCACCCTTTATCTTGAAGGAAAGTGGAGTGTGGAAGCCAATAAAATAAGGGTGTGGAGAAAGGGGAATAATTGGGTCCAAGGGTGAATGAAGGATAAATACTTTGGCGTGGAGGATGGAATGTTAAAAAACAAAGTGGGGATGCCTCCACCCTCCACCCTAAAAATACGAACATAAGAAGTGTGGGGATGTGGTGAAGAGAATACAAGTTTATATGGATTAAAAATGACTTTGGAAGTTAGTATAATGAGCTCTCTATGAACTTGACTTAAGCCAAAATTTTGGGCGTGGATGATGGGTTCTCTACAACCTTGACTTAAGCCAACAATTTGGGTATAGAGGATGTGCTTACTATAATTCAATTTAATTCCAATCTTTGAAGAATAGTCATTAAATATAGGGTGAAATATGGGGCCACTACCTCAACTCAAGCTTGAATGTTTACATAGACTATAAGGGATAAAACAAGAGATAAAAAATGGAAAAAAATGAAACAAACTTGAAGGATACAAAAGAAAGGGTTAAAACCCTACACACCACAACATTCCCCAATTTTATCTCATTCCATAGCTAAACTTGCATGAAATCTTGAATTCCATTAAAATTTGAAAGTTAGTGACCCTCTTCATGTTCTTTCTCATTAGAAAAAACTAATGCCAATTTTGCATTCTTTCTGGGTGGAGGCCAAATGCACAAAATCCAATTTTGAGCATTAAAAAATGAGGATATCTAATTTATTATGTAGTGCTCGTATAAAAATGTTTGCCACTATGTTATCTTAATTCTTCATCTATCATTAATGTTCATTCATCTTTTGTACAATGTGGTTTTTCCATTACCATTGTCTTTCTTAAGATGGAAGTTGGCTCCTTTGCTTTAAGTGGCATATAGATTAATGTATCCAAACAATATAATATTCAAAATATGTAGTTTGTAATTTACATTAATACTGTTTTCTTTTCTCACATATTTCTCTTTTCTTTCCATAATTTTTTTTTCAAAATTTTATATTACAATTTTGTTCCATAATAATATTTTTTCTCTTTTCTTCTTCTTTATATTTATTTAGTTTTTACATAAAATTTGTATTCACATTAAAACTTTCTCATTTTGTTTACAATAATCATTAATTTTCTTTTTTTCTTTTAAATTTTAAAGATTCTAAATAGTTAAAAAGATCATATATATGATAACTTAAATAATACAATTATTAATTAAATTTTGTTTTTAACTTATCACAATGGGTTAAAGAAATTACAAAAAAAATTATCTCCCATTTTTAAGTAATTAATCGAAATATTTTTATCATTCCATTTAATAGGTTTATAACTATAACTAATTAAATGTTTATCAACCTTGTAAATGGTTTTCATCACATGTATAAAGCTTTATTTCATATATTTATTTTCAATCTTCTAAAATTTGAATAAATAAAAAAATTTGAAATTCATATATATTATTTATGGATTTTTATCTATCATATTTTTTTAAGTGAAAGTAATAAAATATAACATTATTTATTTATTTATCACATGCACATTATCAAATTATTTATTTACCGTATTATGTCACCACACTTCTATCTATATATAGTCATGACATCCAAATAGAAATCATGGTTGATCATAGCTGAAAAGAAGTGAGAGGGTCAACATAAGGTTGACCTTGTGCACAACATCCTCCTTGAAGATGTATAAGAAGCCATGAAGAGAAAGCATTAGATTGGATTTTTCGCACTTAATGTTAAAGGCAAGCTATCTAAAGATAACAAGTTGTCAAAACACTATAGAAACATGGTTCCACAACCGGATAAAGGAAGTCTTCCCCATATTGGGTTGTAAAACACCTTGCTACTCTCAATGAATGATTTAATTTTGTTCATGTTCTTCATAATGACTATACTTTTATCATTTTTAAAAGTTGTAGTTTATGAGCAAAATAGAAATGTTGATGTTGAAGTGTAATCATAGGAATGGTTTAGAGGTCACACTTTCAATTATGAGTTTTACTTAATCTTTGGTCAAGGGTTACTGAAGACAACTCTTTATTTTTCATAATTTTTTAATTCCTCATTTTTTCTTTGTTATTAGTCCCATTCTATGACAATGACTATTGTTTTCAATTAGTTGTATGGATACAAAAAAAAATACACATACAAGATTGACCAAAATTATTGAAATCACCTTTATAAAATCCTCTACTAATGGTCACAAAGGCTTTTGCGAAGGTTACTTGTAAATTAAAAGTTATCCATGGATGGAGTTTTTGTGCATGTTTCTTTTATCTTATTGTGTTAGACGTATGCGGTTACTATATATCCATGTGCACTTGTGTTATGGAACCAAGTCCCTAAAATAGCACAAAAATAGCAGAAATAGAGAAGAAGAAATTAATCCACGCCTTAATAATGAAGAAAATAGATGAACATCAATCTTGTTCGAGGGAGGAACCATCTTACACAATGTACTGTGTACCCAAGAAAACACAATATACAATGCTTACTAACATGAAAGTATCTCCTTCCTATATATAGGAGACATAGGTGTATAATAACAACTAATAGACTCACTAATAGACCCAAGTCTACATCAATAATATGTAATACACCACCATATAGGGGGTAAAGTTCCACACTGTAGGGATAATGCGACCAACATTTAGGGCTTAATAACTTGTGTTATAGACTTGTGCACACTGCCACACTCATGAATTGATTAGATTTAGAATGTTGAGCAAGTAGTAGAATTGGTATTTACCATGGTTGCACCATAACACACATTACAATATAAAACCTTTGGGTGGGCATTTTGATGATGGATCCTTAATCCGTACACTACATTACATTTTTGGAGGACTATAACACAATTCTTAACGTTTTGAACTTCATCATGAAAGTTGTGATCTCACCCTCATGTCTCTAAACCAACATGGTTTTTATCTACTATTAATCTGCATAAAATTTGATTTGAGATCTACATTTCAGTTGAGGATGAGGAAACAATATCTCAATATCATGTCTGTTCAAAATCTTGAAACTTGACACACCTAACATAAGTGAAGTGGTTGTATATGGTTGGTTTGGTTAAAATGCATCTTTGAACTATTGTTATTTGATGTTAATTCATTGTTTTATACATCTTATTTTCAAGAAATTGTATAGGTTTAGGGTACAAAACTCCCAAATGGATGGTTTCCTTCGACATATGCAAAAATGAACATAAATAACGCATGTGAGATATGCCATTTCCTTTAAAATGTTCAATTTCAGAAAGCATACAAGTAATCATGAAAAAATGCATTTGGTTATAATTAATGTTGATCTAATGGTAGAGCATGATTTCTGCTACTTTAGATATTATTTGATTGTGCTTAATTCTGTGAGGGACATGGTCTCTTCATGAATGAATTTATGGTGGATTGAGCAACAATTCTAGCTTTGATCCCTTTAAGATCAATGTATCTATTTACAAATCCCAAATTATCATGTACCAAGGACATTGCAACCTTGTGGCTCTTATTAACATAAATCGGTCTCATTTTCGTAGTGTAGTTTTTAAGGGTAGAGTTAGTAAAGGGAAACCATGTAAGTTGAAATCACTTCATATTTAAGAAAAACAAGGTTATTTCATTTGACTTCAAATTTGACGTAGAATGTTATAGGGAATATTTATTTAAGGAAAACCATGTCACTTGAAATGACTCGTTAGGATTTTATAAGGGGTTAGATTTCCACTCTGATCAAAATCCTATGGATCTAGATCACTTTTTGGTGCAATAACCCATAAATAGATCTAGGTGACTTGTTTTCAAGTAAATGAAACGCTATAAGGTGAAATAGTGATGAACCAAGGAAACAAGAGACAATTGTAAGGTAGGGTGAAACAATGATGAACCATAAACGAGACAATTATAAAACATAAAACATAAACGTTGAGCTTAATTACCAGGCTACCAATTTGTTGAGGTTGAGAGCTTGTTTATCTCCAAAGTGAGTAATCCATCGGAAACTGGTTGTTTATTTGTGATGTGAATATTCATGTAGATATTTATTTTATCTTGATACACCTTTTTACAATTGGCCCTTCATTTCCCTTCCCTGCAAAACTGTGTAGTCACTTTTCTCAAGGTAGAATGTCAGGTCTGTACAAACTCGTTTTTAGTTTCTTTTTTTTCCAGCTTTTCTTCCTCTCTAACAACAACCTATCTACGTATTATTGCACCTTCTTAAGACAATTGCTAGTAAATAATTAACAAATAATCCAATAAAACTAAATCGAACCACCATATCATATTGTCGTCATAATAGTGCAAATACCAACATTAAATTCATTAGTTACTAGATATTAAATAATTAATAAATAAGTCAATGAATCTAAATCGGACCACCATATCATATTGTCGTCATAAACGTGCAACTACTAACATTAAATTCAAGGTGCTAAATATCTAGAAACTTCTTTAATCAAAAGTATAGAATAATAGTCATCCTATATAGGGAGACAATAAAATAATAAAATATTTAAGTTTATGGTTAGATGCATTTTATATGTTAAAGTGTTATGATTGCCCAATTCCATCCAACTCTACACTTTGAACTTTGAAATTTTAGTGACTTAACGATCCCTCACTCTCTCTTGAACCATGAGTTACTTAAATAATGCGCACACTCTCTCGGTTCGGGGGAGGTCATGGGTTCGAGCCTTGAGTCCTCTGGGGTTAGGCCTTCTGTTAGGATGGTCGGCGGTTTACCACCTCTACCATCCACGAATGTAGGGAAGTATTGCTGGATTTCCCGTGGATCTTTCCATCTGATTAAAAAAAAAAAAAAAAAAAAAAAAAAAAAAAAAAAAAAAAACAACCAAAACCACGCATACATTTATGGAAAACCCTTAATTTTAGACTTTCAAAATCTTATTATTAATGCTTCCTTTTATTACATCTTTTTAAATAAAATAGATCCATATTTTCACTATACCATTTTTATCGCATATTTATCTTTTATTATTTTTCTTGTTTGTATGTTGATTGCAATATTTAGCATATGTATTTAATATTTACTTTAGAAAATGTTGTTTATCATATGCTATTTGAATTTTGAGTCAAAATTAACAAATATATTTTTGAGAAATCATAAAATCATTTTATATTTAAATTTCATTATGAAATAAATGGTTAATTTCATTTTTTGTTTAAATATTTTCATAATTTATTGAGAACTTCTATAATATACAAGGACAAAGATATATTACCTTGTTTCTTCATTGTTTCCAGCTTATACTAATAATTCTTAGCTTTTTTTTATGGCATAGCTTCTTTGGCTCATGGACCATAGGTTTTGTCCTGTAATGGTTAATCTTGGCCGTTATCTGGTTTATCCCGGAGTTTCTTGGCTGTTGATAGGCGGAGCGGAGCGGGCTTTGAGAGCTTGTTTAGTCTTGTAATGGTTAATCTTGGCCGTTAACTGGTTTATCCCGGAGTTTCTTGGCCGTTGAGATCTTCGGCAGCGATGGTAGCTATGGTTTGATCGCACATGCTGCGATTTGATAGTCCTTTGAATGAGATGAGTTGATTTTAATATGCGCTTTATTGATCTGTCTGTAGCATTCAACCCCCAGCGTTGTGGAGATGCCATGTTTTATTGATTTTGATTTCATTTCTTATGTGGTGAATGGCTGCGTCTATCCACTCATTTGCATTTCTGTGGTGTTGGTGCTGTATCTCTTTCTGGAGTGTTGCGTTTTCGGGGTTTATGGCCAGGAGACTACCTTCTGATCTCGTTTTCCTGGAGACGGTTTGTTTAGGGCCTTGATTTACTGATGTTTTCGGCGACTAGTGGTCGGTTATTTTGGGGTGTTGGTCTGCAAGTGGTTGTGGTATTTTTCTGATCCGTAGGAATATTTGAGGTTGCAAATGCTTTTGGTGCGTTTTTGGATGAAAATGCATTGTATTTTCAGCTGTGTCATTTAGCAGGTTTGATTGGTTTTATTGTCTGAGTCCTTCTTTCGATTAGTTGAGGAATGGGTTGGAGGTTCAAGCTTTGATAGCTTGTTTGGTGATTATTCTATTGGTTAAATTTGGCCGTTAATTCTCCCGGTGTTTCTTGGTCTTTGAGGAGGCGTTTCTTCATCAGGGGTGATCGATGGTCTGTCTGCAATGCTGGTTTGAGTGGTGTATGGGCTCATGCGTATGTTCTCTCTTTCTGTGGAGACGTCGTTTTTTTTCCGTTCTGGAGTGTTGCGTTTTTGGGGTTATTCTTCTGAACTCTGATCTTTGCCTGGAGACGGTTTTTCTGGGGTTTTCCTGGAATCTTGGATTACTGGTGTTTGTGCTGTCACTTGGCCGATAAGCTGGGGTTTTGGTTTGCAGGCGGATAAGTGGTTTTTATTTGAGACACAGGGATTTTGTGAGGTTGTCTCTGCTTTCGATGGTTTTTCGATTGTAGTTGCATCGTGGTCTCCATTGCGGTGTTTAGCAGGTTTCCTCGACTGAGGTGTCTGTTGTGGTCTGAAGGCCCGGATTATGGGGCTTTTCTGGAGTATTGGTTTTTTGATGTTTCTGCTGTCATTTGGACGTTAAGTTTGGGGAGTCTGGTTTGCTGGTGGTCGTGTGGCATTTTTCTGAGTTCACTAGAACCCTGGAAGTTGATGGTGCTCTTGTTGCGTTTTCGGTTGATGCTGAATTATGGTTTCAGCTGCGATATTTGCAGGTATGCTTGGTCACTTTCCAGTATTCCTGCATTTATGATCCTCCACCTAGAAAGTATTGTTTTCTATAGGTTGGTAGCTAGCTCTAGGGAGCGGGGTTTCTGGAAACCTGCTTCGAGTTTTTTGGTGTAATTCTGGCTGGTTATTGGTTTTTACTGGAGTATTTCTTGGTTGTTGAGAAGGCTTTTCATGACAGTAGTGATTGCGGTGTCTACCCTTGATGCGATTTGAGTATACTGTACTATTCGTGGCTTTATTAGTGCTGTGGATGCTTTGCTGGTTATTTTATTGAGAATGTGGGGATTGGTTTAAGCTTTTGTCCTCATTTTTTGGGGCAAATTCGCTGTTTCTTGATTATTTGTGAAGCGTTTTAGGGGTCTTCGATCGGAATTTGCAATCCTATTTTCTGGCGACGGGTTTTTCCTATCCTTGGTTGCTATGTGTTACTCTTCAGTTTTCTTGTGTAGTTTTTTATTGGATGGTTCTGGGCTGGGGGATTAGCTCGTTTTCGTTATGTCGCTTCGGGCGACAAAAACTTTGGCACGTACTCCGCCAAGGCATCTGCATTGTATTAAGCAGGGTATTGGAGTGGAGAAAAGGCTTTCTGCTACCTATATGCCTTTGCAGTTTAACCTGGGAGATTCGGAGTCTGCCCTTGGCCTGGATGTAAATTTGGATAAGGTATTTTCTTCTGAGGTTTGTTTGGATGGTGGAAGAAAGGGTGGGCGTTCTAGTTTACCTTTGTTGAATCCTTTATCTCCTTCTCCTGTAGTTTTTGTACCCTTGGGACATTTGTCTTGTTCTCAGGATTTTGGAGAAGATAATTGTGTTTCTGTGGTTTCTCCAGGGAAGGTTTTTGGAATTAGGGATAACCCTTGCCTGGGCCCTAAGGACGTGGATTGTTCGGATTCAGGTTATCAAGTCTCCACTTGCTTGGAGAAGTGCGGCCATTTTACACCTAATCCACAGTTGTCTGGGAATAGTTTTTTGGATGGGGAAGTGCATCTGTCTTCAAGATTGGGTCTCCAACCAGATTTTTTGGGTATGATGAATTGCGATTTGGGTATTAGTGATCATATTCATATTGTTTCTAGTTTTCAGGTTGACAAGTCTATCAGCTTGTCGGCTAATCTTCCGGCAGTTGGAAAGGTTCAAGAGGTTAGTGAAGGTTTGAATGCCCAAATGGGATTTAATCCTATTTCTGTAGAAAACCATGTTTCTATCAACTCTACTGATTCTGATAATGATTATGTGCCTGATCCTCAATTTTATGTAAGCAAAGGAATTTCTAAATCTAAGAGGAGGCAACCTAAACCCATTAAGAAGATAAAACCGGTTTTATTGACTTTGGGGGAAGATGTGCTTTTAAATGATATAGTTCTCACCAATGCTCAGACTTTGGTTGGGAGGTTTGGAAGGCGTAATTATAACGTTGAATCTCTGCATGGGTGGGCTGTAAAGGCTTGGAATGAGATTATTAGTACTAGCCCTGAGATCTTCATGCTTCCAAGAGGTTGGATAGCATTTAAATTTTCTACAGTTGATGA
Source organism: Pseudotsuga menziesii (assembly GCA_001517045.1). Lineage (NCBI taxonomy): Eukaryota > Viridiplantae > Streptophyta > Pinopsida > Pinales > Pinaceae > Pseudotsuga > Pseudotsuga menziesii. The sequence goes on along the minus strand of LPNX010779005.1, from coordinate 148,848 downwards.
TGCTGATAGGATCCTGGATGGTGTTTGGAAGTGGGATAATGCAGGTATACTTATCAAAAGATGGACTCCTTTATTTGATCCAAGGAAGGAAAGGTATGACCAAGTTCCTATTTGGGTCAAACTCCCTCATTTACCCTTTGAATTTTGGTCTGCTAATTTCTTCAGACTTGTTGGGAATACCTTGGGTATCCATTTGGAAACTGATTTTACTTATTTACAATCTGGGGTATGCTGTATTGGCCGGGTTCTTGTTCTGCTAGAATTTCGTTTGGGATTACCTGCTGAACTGGTCATTAAAAAGGGCAATAGTGATTTCTTTCAGCCACTGGATTATTTGGGAATTCCTTTTACATGTTTTAGGTGTCATGGGTTTGGACATCTGGCAAATGAATGCTCTCTTCCATTTAATAAGCATTCTTCCTCTAAAGTTTGGAGAGTCAAAAAAGGTGGTTTTTAGCCTATTGAAAAGGCTGGAATCCCTGTGGAGGAGAATTTGGACTTGCAATCTGTTTCCTCTATTTCTAAACCTCTAGCCAATCTTAAATCGCCGAGCATTTCCAATCCTATGAACGATCTTGCTAACTTTCCCTCTCTGAACCTTTTCCCGGAGGCCTTATCTCCTTCTGTTCCTAATTTATCACTGAAGAATTTAGGTTTTGTTTCTCCTTGTAAGGCCTCTCCAGTTCATAGCAAGGGTTACTATCTACGTTCGTGCTCAAAATCTATTCAGGAGATTTCTAGGCCTGTCGAGGATAAACCTAGGAATTATGAAGTAGATAAGGGTCTGATTGGAGATGAATTTGATACACATCCTGTGTTGAGAGGTATTGGGGCGCTTAGAGCTAAATCCCTTAACAAGGTTCCCTTATGATCCTCATGACCTTAAACGTTAGGGGTTTGGCTAGTCTTCCCAAGAAACTAGCGGTAATGCGACTTATCGATCAACATGCAGCTGATGTTATTTTTATTCAAGAAACTATGATTAAGGGAGTTGTATTGGTTCAAGAGTTGGAACTGTTGATTCATGGTTGGCAATTCATATCCGTGGATGCCAAAGGCAGATCGGGTGGTCTCATTTTGGGTTGGAAGTCTTGTAATTTTCTTCTTCATAATGCATGGGCTATGAAAGCAGGGTTGTGTGCAGTTTTATTTTCATATGATTTACAAAAGGAAATTTCCTTTGTTAATCTTTATGCACCCTATCTGGATAGGGAATATTTTTGGAATAACTTGATAAATATGGACTGTTTCTTGACTCCTTATTTAGTTTTTGGGGCAGATCTTAATTTTTCTTTGGGTCTTTCTGAAATCTACGGGGTTAATGCTCAAGTGGATCCTTTATCTAATTTTTTTCATAATATGATGGAGATATTGGGGTTGGTTGACATCAACACTTTGGTTGCTATTCCAACCTAGAGTAATCGTAGAGTTGGTTCTGAGGGTATTTGTAAACAGTTGGATCGTCTCTTAGTTTCGACTGACTTCTTAGATTGTGATTTTCTTCTTAAAAAATGGATTGGGTGTGGAGGTGTTTCTGATCATCAACCTGTATTCATGCAAATTTCTTCTCAGTCTCCTAAGGCCCATAGTCCTTTCAAGTTTAATGCATGATGGCTGGATCATATTGACTTGGTTGAAGCTTTAAAAGATTCTTAGGTTCCTTTTGATGCTAGGTCTGCTTTATCTCCTGATTCACAATTTAGTGAGAATCTTAAACGGATTAAAGCAATTTCTACTAAGTGGTCATTGAATAAAAAAGCTTAGAACATTACAGATTTGGTTGATATTGAATTTGAACTGAAAAGATTTCATGATAGGCATAGTTTTGGTATTTCTTCAGAGGTTGATAAAGATTTACTAATTGAGATTGAATCTCGCAAGAGTGCTATTCTTCTTTTCCGGGAAAAGGAGGCTCATCAGAAAAGTAGGGCGTTATGGTTGAGCTGTGGTGATGATAATACTCCTTTCTTTCACAAATTTGCTGCTCATAGGAAATGTCATAACTCTATTTGGAAACTTTATGATGACTCTGTAAATCTTGTGGAAGGGTCTGAGGCTATAGTTGAGGCAGGGATTCAACATTTCGAAAGCCTTTTTAAAGAAGATGCTGACCTCCATTTTCCAAAGATTGCTCAAAGTGCTGGACATTTTCCATCTTCTATTTCAGAGGATGAAAATGCTGAGCTTATGCAGGCTATTACTCTTAAAGATATCAAGCATATATTATCCATCAACAAAAAAGATAAGAGTCCTGGACCTGATGGTATTCCTATTGAGGTGTATCGATGTCTGTTTGATGTTTTGGGTGAAGACCTTCTAAGAGTCATTGAATTGTCCAGGATAAGTGGAAAGATTCCAGGTGTTTTTAATTCTACCTTTCTTGCTCTTATTCCTAAGAGTGATAGTCCTTTATCTTTTGAGGATTTTAGGCCTATTTCTCTATGTAATTTTGTATACAAAATTATTGGTAAGATTATCTCAATCAGAATCAGAAAGGTTTTGGGTGGATGTATTTCTAGTGAACAGTTTGGTTTTTTGCCGGGAAGGTAGATTCACGATGCTGTAGGTGTCATTCAGGAAGGTATGCATACTATGCATGTTAAATCCTTAAAAGCTGTTATGATTAAGATCGATCTATCTAAAGCCTATGACCAAGTCAGTTGGGTTTATCTTCGGGTTATTCTTGCAAAAATGGGTTTCGTAGGAAACTTTATTGCATGGGTTATGAGCAGTCTTTCATCTGTTTCTTTTTCTCTGCTCATCAATGGTGTTGCTACCAATTTTTTTGAATCTGGTAGGGGACTCAGACAGGGGTGTCCTTTGGCACCACTTTTGTTTCTTATTGTGGTTGAAGGCCTTGGGAGGGCTATCCTTCATGCTAAACATAGTGAGACTTACCATGGTTTATCTTTTGGTAACAATACTGTTTTAACTCGTGTTCTCTTTGTGGATGACATTGTCATGGTTAATGATGGTTCTGAACAGTCTCTTTCTACTCTCTATGAGATTTTAATGCATTTCTGTAAGGCATCTGGGATGCAAATAAATGATAATAAATCTTCATTATACTTCTCTTGTATGGAAGACTCTGAAGTTATTACTTTACAGAATATCTTCAGCTTCCCTGTTGACAAAATTGAACATGGCATGCAGTATCTTGGTTTTCCTCTTAAACCATGCAGATATCTTAATAGGGATTGGGATTGGCTGATCATTAAAGTTGAACAAAGGATTCAGAATTGGAGCTTCCATTAGCTGTCAAAAGGAGGAAAGCTGATTTTGATTAAGGCTGTTTTAGAGGCCATCCCTGTCTATTGGATGCATTTCTGGGTACCTTTGGGTGTAATAGATAAAATCAGAAAGCGTTGTTTTAATTTTCTATGGGCTGGTACTCAGAACTCTTCAGGTTTACCCTGGATATCATGGAAGTTTCTTGCTATGCCTAAATTCTTGGGTGGATGGGGACTCAAAGTCCCTGTTTTATTTGCCAAGGCTCTCGCAGCAAAAAATGTCTGGAATATTATTCATGGTTCGGGTTTATGGGTTAAGATAGCAATTCAGAAATATATTTATCCAATGAATACTTTGGATTGGATAAGATCTACTGTTAAAAAGAAAAAGAATATTTCTATTTGCTGGAAAGCTGTTATTTGGGCTTTCGATCTCATTGGAAATTTTCTGGTCTGGAAAATTGGTACTGGAAATGCTGTTCGTATTGGTTTAGATCCATGGTCTAGCTGTAAATGGAGACATGCTCTTCCTTTTCCTATGTTAGAAAGATTACATTTGTCTGGTTTTCATTTTCTTTCTGATATTGGAATTCTAGGTTCTATTTTGATGTCTCAAACATGGTTATCTGCAGAATCCATTGGATTTATTGACCCTCTTGAGATTGATGCTTGGAATGGATATATTTCCATTCTCAAGTCTAGCCATGTTAGACTTTCTGATGCAGATGATTGTCTTATCTGGAATTTATCTAAAACAGGCAAGTATTCTCCTAAAGAGGGTTATGCTGAGCTTATTAATAGAGAAGTGGAATCGGTCTGGTGGTGGAAGGTCTTATGGAAGATGAAGTGTCCCCTAAAAACTAAAGTCTTTATTTGGTTCCTTCTATCTGGTAAAGCATTGACTTGGGATGTTCTTTGCTTGAGGGGTAGAGAAGGTCCTGGAAGATGTTTCTTATGCAAACAGAGCTGTGAATCAAATTTTCATATTGCAGTAGAATGTCCTTTTACTCAATCTGTTTGGTCAATTATTGAGGATCATTTGAAAATTAATAATTTATGGTATGGAGAATCTCCGTTTGCTTGTCTTAAAAACTGATGTTTTCAATTAGATGTGGCACTTATCAAATCTCTACCTATCATTGTTCTTTGGTTTATATGGAAAGCAAGAAACTGATCCTGTTTTGAGGATCTTGTCACAACTCCTGCACAGGTTTCAAGCTATAGCTTGGGTTTATTGAAGAATTTTCCACAATCATCTGTGGTCTCTATCAGATCAATTTTTGTGGAAGAAATTGATAAAACTTATGCCTGGGGTTATTTTGATGGATCGGCAGCTGGGGATCCAATGATTTGTGGGGCTGGAGGTATCTTGTTCATATCTGATAATCATTATGTTTCTTTTAAAGCAGGTATAGGCTTGGGTACTAATAATTATGTAGAATTATGTGCACTTAAGCTTCTCCTTAGGCTGACCCGGAAGTATAATTTGGATAAAATTCAAGTTTTTGGGGATTCTCAGTTAGTTATCAATTGGGCTTCGGGTAAGTATCGATTATTAAATATTGAACTAGCCATGATTCTTCAAGATGTTCACTATTTAGTTGACAGTCTTGAATATGTGTCTTTCAAACACATTTATAGGGAACGAAATTTCAAAGCAGATTCATTGGCTAAAGCAGGTGGCAGCATTCTTGAAGGATCTTGGATTACTTGTGATCAGAGAGGGGCAGAAATTGTGGAAAATTTTTAGGTTTTCTAATAATTTCGGTGAGATGTCTGATGACTATTTTTATGAGACTTCATGCATTCAGTTTTTTTGTCAGATACTTATGAACTTTTCCTGGTTATTTTTGGAGATTTTTATGCTTGGGAATTTCTGAATTCCAAGTTTTGTGGCACCCTTGATACATGATGCTATGGCTGAAATTTATATGCTTCATCTTTCTGGTGATTTCGTGCAAGCATACTAAGAGCATGACATGCGGGCTGATGGCCTCTTTGTTTTTGGAGCAGAACTGGATATAATTTTTGTTTTTTGGAGTAGAAATGGATATAATTTTTATTCTTTGGATGGCCTGGGATTGGCCAATTTATAGCTGCTGATTATTGATCAGCTTTGATTTTTTCATATTAGAGGCTTTTTCAGCCAGCTAGTTATGCTCTGGTTTGTTCTGCTTGTGATCACCATTCGATTCACAGTTTATTTGACCTGAGTGACCAGGAATGATGAAAAAAGTCTACTATGATCAGACTTATTTTTTGCTGTATGGCTGTTCATTTTTGAACTTTCTCTACTGATAAGTTTTGGTAAACATTTTGATATGTTAATGGTTATTGTGCTCTTCCTGAGGCAAGTAACTGATTGTATTGACAACTTCTTAGTTGGTTTTTGTATAATGAACCTTGAGGGCCATCTGTTGAATGTGAATAAAATATTTACGAATTTTTTCTTTGGAAAAAAAAATTACCTTGTTTCTTCATTAAAAAAATATTTCATTTCCAACAAAAACAACTCACAAAATATATATCTTCTCATTTAATTCAAGACTCATAATCCCTTCTTTCCAACCTTTTATAGTTCCAATAAAAAAATAATAACAATAATTTAATACTAAACACATTTCCAACAACCCTTCTTTCTTCTAAATTCTTAAAATTTTAATAACTTAAAATACTCATTCTCCCTCCCCTCCTCAAAATTAAGGTAACTTCCCAATACCCACCTCTGACCCTTCTCAAAATTTTGGTTACATGTGAAAACCTCACAAATAAATATACCCTTGTCAAAGTTAAACCCCCACTTTGTCAATACCATTGAATACATTTAATTACTTTTTAACTATTTTAGTTTATTATATAATTGTATCTGTGTATAAAGAATGTGAATTTTATTATGAAACATTCCCTCTCTCTTTGCTTTTGCTTTTGCTTTTTAAGTATGGCTTCTGCATCTTCCTCTTTGTAATGATCTTATATATTTGCAAAGAATATATAATGCTACTTTGTAATGATTTTATATATTTGCAAAGAATTTATAATGTTATTTGGGAGGTCTCTTTTTGAGAACTTTGGGTATATGTGTTCTTTTGGGAAGTCTCCTCTTGAGAAATTGTGGTATATGTGGCGTGTTACTCAAAGGGATAAAAAAACGAAATGAATGATAATGTTATTAGAATAACTTACTTATCTTATTTGGTTTTAGGTTTTTTACTTATTTTATGTAATGTATTCTAATTTTAAGATCAAACTAAAGTACAGTATAATATAATCTACTCCAAAGTTAAATTTTAATATTTTTATCTTTATTTAAATCGTTCACATTTCCACTTAAATTATAATAAAAATTATATCAATTTTTAAATTAATTTTATAATTTTATAGATAGATTTTTCCTTATAGATAACCAAATCTTTTGGTGACACCTTACTACCATTCTACAACTTCATAGAGTTTGAGATTTGACATTTAAAAATGTTTTAAATGGCTAGGATTCCTTCCCTACCCGTACCCCTACCCCCCACCTTCACTTCTGAGTGACGATGAGTATAGGCTAGATGTTTGAGCATACTTGGTGGTAGAGTTTACCATGGCGCGGTGGTGGCTCTGTATGGCATGGAAATAGTCCTAAGGCATGATGGTGATCTTGAGGCATGGCAATGCTTTTCTATGGTGTGATAATGACACTCGTGGAAGGGAAACAATTCATGCGACATGGTGGTGACACTTGTGATGGGGCGGTGGTTCATGTGACATGGAGACAACCCCATTTCACGCAGCTAATATTCCAATTTCATCTCGGAACAACTAGGGAGATAGAGAAGGTCGTTGATCCCATGAAGAGAAGACATGCTCTCTCTTCGATGGAATAGCAAAGCTCTGTCCTGCTCAACACAAGTGAATAATTTGGGATGTTGTTGGGGATCTGATATATGCAAAATGAAACACAATCAAATCAGATTTGTTTGGCTCAGATAGCTTATACCACCTATGACCTCTTTCTTATTTTTGTTCTTTTGAACAGTTTTTATTTGGTGCTAAGTGTACAATTTTGTTTCCTTGTAATAGGGTGTTTTTAAAGATATAGTTTCTCTCTTACTTGCTCTTTGAGTAATTTTTTTTCCTTATACACTTGTTAACCTATGAGTTTATGTAAAATCGATAATCTCTACATAATTTGTTCTGTTTTTTATTAATAAAATGCACATTAATTTTTGAAAAAAAAATCAAATATAAATAACTAAATAACGCAACTTCAAGGTCATGATCTCAAACCTTTAAAGGCATCTATACTACGAACTATATATTTAGATTCAAACCTCTATTATTCCATCATCGTTGGAAACACAAATGAACTCTTTTCCAAACTATATATTTAGGTTCAAACCTCTATTATTCCATCATCGTTGGAAACTCAAATGAACTCTTTTCCATAATTCATTCCTTCATTATATCTTCTCCGTTAAAAGTGCATTTAAAAGGTTAAAGATTTGTTTTTCTAAATATAATGGTATTATAATTTAATAATTTTTTCATAAAATTTTATAATGTTGTTTTCCATTTGTTAGGAGTTTGTTTTCTTAACAATTAAGAAAATAGAAAAACTTTTGACAAAAAGTAGAAGTCTAACCTGGAGTAAGAGTGTGGGTCACTGACCAAGCTAACCCTTGAGGCCACCTTCGATTGTTTTGTGTTTTTGGCAAACAAATAAACGTGAAGCGTTTGATCTCTCTAACGACCAGCCACGGAACGAACAAACATGTTCTGGAAATATATAATATTTTATAGATAACTTATAAATCTTCCATCTTATATATATAAGGTTGCTAGAGAAGTATTCTAGAAAATAGTCCACAAAGAGAAGTATTCTAGAAAACAGTCCAAAAGCCAAGATAAGTATTCTAGCAAATAGTCTAAAAACCCAGAGGGGGTTATAAGTTCTATCCCTTTGGAGGAAAAACTCTCCGAGTTGGGAATGGGTGGGTCGGATGCACGTTAGAGGATGTGAGGATGGGAACAAGATTATCGACTATGAGATTGATGGGGAAGATCGGGGTAAAGCTATTATAACAGAGTGCAGTGATAATGAGGATTCTATAATGGGGACAAATAGGTTCATCGATGGATGTGGTGAGGGGGATAAAACTACTTCTATAAATTTATGTGATAGGGTTAAACTGAAGCATCTTCCTATATTTGTGGGTAACATTTAGAAGCATGGTATGAAGATTATGCTTGATGGGTCATTTTAGGAGGGAGGAGATCTATCAAAATCGTCTATCAAGGTTACAAAATAAATAAAACAAGGTACATTTCATGGTGGGATTTCTTTGGATCTATTTTCACTGAAGATTAGAAGTGCTCGTAAAGGATCATCAAAATTCAATTCTGGGAAGCCGGATAGGGGGGTTACTCAGGAACCTACTTCTTCTAATATTAGGGCCCTTCGAGCAAACAATGCCCTTACTAGGGCAAAAAAATTATCATTATTTCCTTCAATATCCATGAAGTTGGGGGATGCTCCAAAAAAATACCCCTTAAGATGTTTTTCTCTAAATATAAATCAAATATTGTTTTTGTTTAAAAGACTATGGTCTTGGGTGAAAAGGAAATATCATTTTTTGCACAAATTTTATCGGGTTGGGGGATGGAAACCATTGATTCTTCATGGCTATTAGGGGGTTTACTATCTGCATGGAATCCCTAGCTGGGGATATTCACAACTTATTACACTATGGCCAATTTCTCTTGACTGGAAATTACATGGGGTTTGATACGGAATTAAACCTGTTAAATTGTTTGATATGGGCCATATTCAAATAGAGGAAATTTTTGAAATAGGGTGAAGGATGATGAAATCTTTAAACTGACGTCTCTTATTATTGGGGAATACCTAAACATCACATTGGTCTCGACGAAATTTTGGGGAGATAGAGCTCTTCTGGACCCGACTAGGGACTATCTTTTTAGATTATTTAAGTCAATGGACTTAATTGATATTGGACATGCACCATTGCATCCAACATGGAGAAACAAAAGAGTTAGTAGAGATGTAATATCGAAAATGTTAGATAGATTCCTGATAGCTGAGCATTTGATTGAATCCATGGATAGATACAAGGCATGGGTGGAAAATGAGTCAATCTCCAATCATTCTCCAATTGTCTTGGAACTTCATCCATCAAGGAGAAGGGGGTTTTACCCTTTCAAATTTAATCATCTATGGTTGAAGGAAAAGGAGTTTAAAGACATGGCGAGGGAATAATGGGTGAAGTTGAAACAGGTGGACCAAGGATCGACGATGAAAAGCTTGGTTTAGAAATCAGGTTCCTTGAAGAATGCAACGATTAGCCTGGGAAAACAATCGTAAATGTGTGATGCAATAAGAGCTCATTATAGTTAAGAGGGGATTACATATTTTCAAGATATATATAAGAGTGGTTTTGTTCCTGCACATGTTTAGAGTATATTGACAGACCTTGAATATTCTAGAATGCATATTTTGTCGATGGAGGAGGAAAGATGGAGAGTAAAAAGTTGAGCAATTTGGATGAAAAAAGGGGATCTAAATACAATTTTTTCCCATCAATATGCCAATGATAGAACGATGCAAAAATCCATATGGAAAATTAAGATGGTGGATGGTACTATGGTAAGAGATCCACATGAGATTAAAGTACAAGTTATAAAACACTTTCATCAGCTCTTGTCAGATCTGGGGAATACATCCATTGCATAGCAAATGGATATTATCCAAAATTTTCCTTGTTTTTTTGGGCATAGTAAGGATCTATGGCGAACCAATGGTCACCTTAGGGGAGATTGTGCGAGTGTTGAAGGTGTTCTCAAAATCTAAGAACCCATGAACATATGGATGGTAAGTGGAACTATTCTTAGAATTTTTTGACATTATGGGACTAGACATTCTGAATGTGGTGGAAGAATCAAGGATTACTAGTAAGGTATATAAGGGGTTAAATTCAACATACATATCCTTGATCCAACATATTAATAAACCTGAAAATTTCAGTGATTCCATACCCATTTCATTGTGTAATATGATATATAAGGTCATATATAAAATAGTATAAAAAAATCAAGCTTGTCTTATCCAAACATATATCTAGGAAGCAATTTGGGTTCTTGGGAAATAGGAAAATCCATGATGCAACTAGGGTTTCCCAAGAGGTATTTCCCAACATTAATACAAAGAAGATGCATTTAATGGTTTTGAATATGGATTTGGTCAAAGCATACGACTGGGTGGAATGGGAATTTCTCTAAATTATGGTTTGTGTTCAATCAGTAAATTATGCATTGGCCAAAAACTATACTATCATGTATAATATACACTATGGGTGGGTCATTGACCCTCACCACCCTTGCCACTACTAGGATCACCCCTATTGGTGATCTTCCTCCTCTTAGAGCTGGAGGAAACTCAAGTTTTCTTATTTATTAGAGTTGTGCATCTTTCTAGAGACTGGAAAATGAAAAAAAAAAATCAATTGAGTTTTTTCCACAATTATATAAATTAACACTTAGAAAATGATACTTTAGAATTTCATAAAAAAACTCACTGCAGATGTGGTTACAATTCACGAGGATATTTCCCTCCTTCGTGTCCCTATTCTCTCTATGATTCCTCCATACAATAGTTTAAAAAATCAATGAATGAAGTTTAATCAAAATTCTCATTATCAATTCCATTCACATTGAATAAAAATTTCATTAATTAATGATCTCAACGAAAGAGATTGGCAAGGACGTGGAGCACCTGAATGCGAAAATTGCTCCAAAGGAAACACTTGTAAAGGGTTAATATATACAGGCATAATAGATGTAATCATAGAGGCTACCATAGGGAAGGAATTGATGGAGTGGGTGGGTGTGACTGTAGTGGAGGCAATATGATGAGATGAAGCAAGGTGGGTGGTTTTACCTATAATGTATGAAATATGAGAGGATTAGGTAGGGAATAGATACACACACCATTGATGCAACATGGGGGCTGCATTATAGGGGATGGACGAAGTTGTAATGTTCCCACTTTATATACACCATGATAATTCTCCTAACCCATTTTTTCCCCATGAGTCTAGAAAGAAAGTCATTAGGTGGGTGGGATTAAATTTTGTCATGTGAATAGTGTAGGTAAAATAACTAATACTTTGGGATAATAGATTACCCTATAGCTAGAATGTTTTATTATTAAATAATTTTTTTTAATTTTATATCAGTTTTAATTGATCATGTCCCCATGAGCATTCACTTAGTTAAATAGGATAAGTTTTGGACTTTGGGAAGCTTGCCAAAAAGAAGAAAGTATTCCAAAGCTAAAAATCCATACAAAGTAGGAAAGTATGCAAAGTAGGAAAGCATTGGATTTTAGGCCGAAAGGCAGAAAAATAGATTAAAACAATAAAGTAGGTTAAAATAAGGATAAAACCATGAAAATACGAAAAATGCAGGAAAAGTAGAAATAAAGCAAGGCAAAAGAAGCAAAGCAAGAAAAGAAGGAAAGCCAGAGACAAAGAAAAGGCATAAAGAAAGCTAATTCCTATCCAACAAATGAGAGTGCATTGGCTAATGATACTTGGTCAAGAATATTCCTATTCTATAAACTATGCAATAGCGCACCTTTCACATATTTTTTCATTATTGTCATTCGGATTGAGAGATTCCGCTTCTCAGACTTGGGGAGATGTACCCCTAGTCATAGCTGGGAGGTGTGCCCCAACTACTTTTCCAATAATAAGTGAGTGTTGATGGATTTCAGCCATTAATGGTGGATGTTTGCAGGTTTTCTTATCAGATCCAAAGTTGTACCATCTTGTTGAAGAAGTTTGGGAGTTTGTTCTTCCAATTCCCGCCCAATTCCTAAGTAATTTTGTTCTCCTTTCTCCTTGTATTGATGTATTATGCTAAAGGATGTTTCATTAATCATTTTTTGAGATTAATTTAGGCCTACTTTAGTTTTATTTGATGCAATAATGTATCTCCACAAGTTTTATGGCAATTCAAATCAGTTTGATTAAGTTTTATATGACTTTATTTTACCTTGGCTAGATTTTAATGCAAATTTGACTAGTTTTCTACTTTTTTGCATTAGATAGTCAATCATGCATGAATTTCATTAATTATTGTTCTGATAGATCATTAACATGATTTTGAATAAGTTCCATGTCTGATATTAAGAATTCGTAACCATATTCAAGTGTTTGGGAAGCACAGAAGTTGTCTCATTTGAGCATTCCAAAATACTAGTTTGGCTTGTGCGAGATTTTCAGACTCCCAATTATGTTCTAGACTTGGCGCATAAACTTATTTTTATAGATAAATTAAACCACATTATATATATTCCTTACTTGAGTTAAATTCCCTCACCATTGGTCTCTAGGAATTGAATAGAAAAGGTTTTAGTTTGTGTATGCTTGGGTACCAAGGAGCCTTGGAGTAGACTTCATCCTGGATGATGTTCGAAACATAAAAGATCCTAGTACATTTTGCATAGGAACTTGAGCTTTCGTGACCCTATCCATTCCTTTTTTGGCCCTCCTTACCTAATCTTTGATCAATTAATCAGTTTAAACTCCTTGCCCCAACAATTTGTTTGAAACTTTTCTTGTGAGAAGGAGCTAATGACAAAACTAACTTGATTGGATAATTACAATGGTATTAGAGCGATTTCCTCTACTCCTATGGAAAGTAAGATCTTAGTTGAAGAAAATTTTTCAATCATGAGACTTGTTTCAGTTAGTAATTGTTTTGAATGGATGAGGAACAAGCTTCTTATTCAGATGAAGATATCATGTATGTTGATGATGGAATGAATATTGGTGCATGAGAATGATATGTGTCACACTTTATACCTTGGGGGTAGAAGAACTATTTGGGATAATACAATGAATCCATCAAGAGAGGAATCAAATTATTCTGCCTATCACAATAAAGGAGAAGAAATGAAGACTAAATGTGAATTTTCATTGGGTGTTGTTGCTTCCCACTTGATGAGTTTTTTTGTGTCCTCCTCAAGAAGAGACTCCAATAATATTGATCCTAATAAAAATAAGGAGGATATTTCATATGATAATTTGGAGAAGCAAGAGCCAAGGAACAATCATCCTTCATAGGATAATACCAGCATTATTCCAAAAGAAGAACCATGTGGATCGTCTAGTGAATTCACTGAGTAGAAAGACAGAGACATCAAGCTAAGTTATGAGGGTAAATCTGATTTTTGTATAAAAACTGTATTCTTGCATCAATATAAAGTATCTCCCATCTTATGCGATGAAAATGAGACCATAGAGTCTTCTAATGCTAAAGTGGGTGATAAGGATAAATTTGGTGTTGTGGATTCATGCCACAAGCAAATTGCTAATACACTGCAACCCTTAGAAAGTATGCATATGAACATTATTAATGAAGGTTGCTCATCAAATGAACTTAATGATCATTTCACTGAGTCAACTACTGTGGATATTGAGGAACCTTACAAGAGGAGAGACCATGTCACAATGCAAGAGGTTGTTGACAGTTCGGAGAGTGAATCCACTCATGGATAGCCAAGATTGTAATGTCCCCAACCCTCTGACTGGTGAAGAGGACGCTACCGATGCTGCTAGCAATCCAGGAACTAGCCCCATAAACGTAAAATAAATGCATTGAACTCAAGATACACAGATGCATAAAGAATTAACATTTAGTGGAATCAAATTCCATTTAATTCAAGCATTCAACACATTTTAACATGTTCATCATAATTCACATAAAAAATACTGTTGTATGGGTAATTGCACAAGAATAATTATCTTTGAATGAATCTCCCTGCAACCAGCTATGCCGCTGTAATGTTCCACCCAGCCATAGGCTAGTGTGCTCATCGATCCCTTAGCATCAATGCCACCCCCGAGATGGGCATGATTCCCCAAGGAAAAGGAAACTAAGCAGGCTCACGCATAGCCAAAGATATTTCAAACATCAGTCAATCCAAAGCTATGTTTGGGTTTATCACACTACCAAGAGGATGGAAAGGCTTGTTTGCTAAGCTAGTGAGCTCAACCATAGAGCTATCGACACCTGCACAAGATATGACTTGGATTTCCCAAGGCATACACACCCAACACAAGGAATCATCCCCTTCTCTGTTGTACAATCCCTCAGGCTATGCATTCCCTTCCAGTGCTATTTAGGATGTGAAGTAAGGGATAATCAGCCCTCAAAATCTCTCAGTGGGGTTCCTCGTGCACTAGATTATCAAGCAAATTACTTCTTCCACTCTTACCTAATTCAGACCAAATCAAAGAGCATAACAACTTATACCAAGGAAAGGGTGCACATATAGCAAAATACCAATTGCTGGTCTTTGGAAAAACGTTGGGAAACCCCAAAAATGGATTTACAGATGGATAAAAACACCAAGGATGAGGAAAATGATTTCATAATCATTTTATTGCTCCACAAAGGAAAAATTGACCTCTACAAAAACACAACTCAACAAATCGATTTTAGAAAATGGCTATGGGGATTTCAAGGTAAAAACAGACTCTACCAAACCCAAAAACATGAATCTTCTTGCCCATGAATTCAAAGGAAATTTATGGCATTACGGGAGCCAAAATGACTACCATAAACCCCCAAAATGAAAATACTCCTTGCCCTTTTGCTGAACAACACCAAAACAGATTTTTGGGCATGCAAAAATTAGGAAAATGAGCAAAATCGAGAAGGATGAACACACACGAAGATTCAACTGCATGAAGGAATCCCACTTGAAGGAGAATGGGTGAGGAAAATGGAAGTAATGGATGAGTAATGTCTTGGGCATGCATTCCGTAGCATTTACTTGCCCCACAAGTCAGAAAAACATTTTTTAAAAATGGGTCCTCTACCCAATTCGAATTTCTTCCCATACTCTTCCCACTCCATGCAATAACTAACTCAACCACATTCTCGCAACATTTAATGATTGGGGAAAAAGACAAAATGGGTAGTTGAGGGTTTTATGGGTTCTCCCTTTGAAATTTGGCTTTTCCTCATTGGCCCAAAGGTTTAGATAATTTCCCTCCATATTCCTTAGGAAAATCATGCCCCCATCTCTTTTAATGTGGCATAAACATAGTTGGTTGTGGGTATTTTAATTAAGATGCATATTTACATGATGCCAAAAATTATAATGTGTCGGATAACATGATATACCATCGACAATGATTTTAATCACCAGAACATAAAACATTAAATCAATGGTGGGGCTTTTGCCTTTAGCTCCACACCACGATTAATTACAATATATACATCATACACATTTGTAATGCAAACGGGGTCAAAATCGAGGTGTTACAAATATTATTTGTTGGTGAGTTTGAGATCACTACAAGGGATATGGAATATAGGACTAGTAGTGGTAAAACCACTTGTGGAGAATATTTAGATAAAGAGAAAATATCATCCCCCCAAGCATCCTTAGAACTTCATTATGGAGAAAAAGGAAGCCATACTCCAGTTGAGAGTGAACTTAGAAGTTTGGTGGAGGAATATGCCATCATACCCCCACCACATGAAGAGATAGAGATGTATCAAAGGTATTTCCACAATTCTAACTTTTGCACTCATTAAATTCCTTTGTTTCATCTTGATATGGAAGCGACTTCTAATGAGAAGATTGACGTTGTATAGCCTTTTAGTGTTAAGATCAAAATTTTTGAGAAGGATGAATTGTTAGAGGAGAGTTTGCATGAATATTAAGAGTTGGATGAGCACACACGTGATCATATATGTGTGGCTAATAGTGCACATGAAATTTTGGAGCAGCCTCATGTACGAGGTAAACATGTGAAGTTTTCAAATTTATAAGTGCTTGAAGGAAAAAATTAATATGCAGGATGATTTCCAGGAACCTCTTTTGTTCCAGGGAGATTATGAATTTTATTTATGTGTAGAAGACTTAGATATAATAAAGGTGGCTTATTACATCCCACTTGGACCAGCAAGCAAATAATCCTATTCATACATGCATTGGGTGGGTATGTAACCAGGGTGGAGACCCAAGGGTGTGCAAGACTTGATCACACTGGTAAGAGTTACCTTTTCATATGTGATGGGTCTATTGCAACATTTGATATTGTTATGCTATGTGAGAAGCATCCAAGTCATATATGGATGAAATATGATACCCCTCCTACACACACATTCATACTTTTAGGGAAGGAATACATAGTAGATGAAGTGTTGTCTCATGGCATGAAATTTTTTGTGAAGTATGGATCTATTGTGGGGGGTATTCAAAGCACAAGTATTAACTACATACATCATCTTAAATACATTGAGAAGTCACTGCAAAAACATGAGAAGGTTCTTAAATATGTCCACCTGGAAGACCACATGATAAAGGAGTGAATCATAAGGTCAAGTTGAAGGTGGGTACACCACCTAACACGATCCCGTTTTGAGAACATCCCATTGCTTTTGGGAGAAGAAACTTCTAGCCACATGGAAGAAAAAATTCCATCCATGACAGAATCATCTTAACCATCATGCATGCAATGGAAAACTCTAGTCAAAATTCAGTGGAGAGCCTATGTGTGATCAAGGTTGACCACAACAGTTGAATGTGTTTCATGACCCAAAAGGAGCTCAATGAGTTGCAACAAACATTGGTAAGTAAATTTCAGTCATGAATTCAAGAAGAGATGAAAGGTTGGAGTTATAGATACACTTCTCTCCTTAAGGAAAGACTCACCTGATTTGGAAAATCATCTTGTTGCAGAACAATCCAAAGGAAAATTTGTACATGAGTAGTTAAATGGTTGGTTCCAAGAGAAGTAGTTTGAAATCAAAGATAAATTAATCTCCCAGGTTTCAAAATCATTTTTTATGAAGGATTTTATGGGGGATACCCATGATTCATTTCTAGTTGAGCACTCCCTTAAAAGGGGAGTAAAAGCTCCACTAAATATCTCTCAAAATTTGCAAATACATGAATAGGTTCAAAGAAGAAAGTGGAAGGAACATCCAAGAATTCCTTGAGATGGTATTCACAAATCTCCATGTGAGTCCAATTGCATCCACAAGCATTCCAACAAAGGAAGGGATGGAATGTATGAGGAGAAACACATTCCCAAGTTCAATCTCCACATTGGTCATCACCAGTTTAACTTGAAGGGAAAAGTTTTGCAAAGGGCCATTACATGTTGTCATTGTGGCAATTATGGATCCTTATTCATATCCATTGAATTGGATAATTAACTAATTACACTCTAGTCTTGCATCCACAAGGTGTTCGGTAAGCAAATTCGTGAGGATGCATTAATTTTTCTTGATGACATGTTGGTTTATAGGAAGATTTGGGAAGAGTATATGCACCGGTTGGATATTGCACTAACCTTCCGGCAGAGAAAATTTTGTATGATAAGATGTCCAAATGTGAGTTTGGAATGATGGAGATGATGTATCTTGGTCATATGATTGGGAAAGATGATGCCAAAATTCACATGATGAGAATTTGGGTCACTCTTGATTGGTCAAATAACTTAATTGTGTGAGGAGAATTCAGCCTCCATACTACTTCCCACATATCTATTGGGAAATTTCCTTTCAAATCATGGTGTCGGTATGGAGTTCCTAACCATTTGGAGCATATTTTTGGAGGTTGCAGAGTGCAAGACGTGAAATCTTGGATCCAAACAAATAAATACATCTTAGAGACAATTAAGGAAAATTTGCAGACATAACCAAATCAACCAAATACGTGTGGGTACAACCAAATAGTACAAGGATTCCAAGTAATTAAATTGGCATAATTAATGACAGTGTCACATTTATGGTTGAAACCATACAGGAAATTTACCTTGAAAGGAAAGAGGGCTTCAAAATTGAAATCAATGACCCATAGTTCATGTAAAATGGTTGGGAGGGTATGAGAATTTAATTGTGAGTTGGAACTACAAGAAAGAAGTAGGCTACACCATGCATATAATGTTTCTTATCGTGTGCAAGCATATGTACCACATGTGATAGTATTGAGGAAGACTCCTCCATTTGATGACGAGGGAGAAATGGTTCTTAGGCCTAAGAGGATTTTGCAGAACCCAGGATTGTAATTGCTTGATGACAAGCAATATTGGGAGGGGAGGATTGTAATGTTCCCAATTAATAGACCCTATGATTATTCCCCTAACCCATTGATTCCCCTTTAGTCTAAGCAGAAAGTCATTATATGGTTGGGATTAAATTTTGGCCTATGATTAGTCTAGTTAAATTAATTAATACTTTGGGAGAATAAATTAGCCTATAGCCAAAATATTTTATTATTAATTAAATTTTGAATTTTATATTAGTTGTAATTGATCATGTTCCCATGAGGGAACACTTAGTCAAATAGGATAATTTTTGGACTTTGGGAATCTTACCAAAAAGAAGAAAATATTCCAAATTTAGAAATCCCTGCAAAGAAGGAAAGTATGCAAAGTAGTAGCATTGGATTTTAAGCAGAAAGGAAGGAAATCAGGTTAAAGCAATAAAGAAGGGTAAAATCAGGAAAATCCAAAAAATTAGGAAATGTAGAAAGAAAGAAAAACAAAAGTAGCAAATCAAGAAAAGAAGGAAAGTCAAAGACAAAACAAAGGCACAAAGCAATCTCTTTCCTATCCAACTCATGAGAGTGCATTGGATAAGGAGACCTAATAAATAATATTCCTCTTCTATAAAAATATGCAATAGCACACTTTTCACATCTTTTGTCCTTCTTTTCATTTGAATTGAAACCTTTTGCTTCTCAGACTTAGGCAGATGTGCCCCTAGTCACAACCGAGAGGTGTGCCCCAACTACTTTTCCAAACATATGAGAGAATTGATGGATTTAGGCCTTTAATAGTGGATGTTTGTAGGTTGTATTATCAGATCCATAGTTGCACCAACTTTTTGAAGAAGTTTGGTAGTTTGTCCTTCTGATTCCTAAGTAATTTTGGTTTCCATTCTCCTTGTATTGATGGATTCTGGTAAAGGATGTTTCATTAATATTTATGTGAGATTCATTTAGGCCTCCTTTAGTTGTATTTTATGTAATAATGTCTCTCTACATACTTTATGGAAATTAAAATAAGTTTTATTAACTTTCATATGAGTTTATTTTACCTTCCCTATATTTTAATGTAGATTTGACTAGTTTTCCTGTTTTTGCATAAGACAGTCAAATATTCATGAATTTCCTTCATTATTTTTTCTGATAGCTCATTATCATTCTATTGAATAAGTTGTATGCATGATATTAATAATTTGTGACCATGTTCAAGTGTTTGGGAAGCACAAAAGTTGTCCCATTTGAGTAGTCCAACATACTAGTTTGGCTTGTGCAAATGTTTTAGCCTCCCAATTCTATTCTAGACCTGCATAAAATTCCTTTTACTAATAAATAACACCATATAAAATATATTCAATATTCCTTGAGTTAAATCCCCTCACTATTGGTCTCTAGGAAATGAATATCAAAGGTTTTAGCTTGCATATGCTAGGGTTCCCAGGAGTCTTGGAGTATACTTTAGCCTGGATGATGCTCGAAACATAAAAGGTGCCAAAACATTGTGCATAGGACCCTGATCTTTAATGAACATATAAATTCCTTGGTTGGACCTCTTTACCTGATATTTGATCAATTAATCAATGTAAAATCCTTAACACAACAATTTGTTTGAAAATTTTCTTGTGAGGAGTGAATGACCAATCTAACTTGATTGGATCATTACAGACGTCAACAAAAAATGTAGTGGAAATGGGAGGCGATAACCCCACATGGTTTATAAGGTGGAAGGAATAAGCCTATGAGAGGGAATGTGCATTCCAATGGCTAGTAGAAAGTGACTAAGAAACAAACTTATGGAAGGTGGTTGTGGTGAGTGCAAGCAAAAAAAGGGTCATGCATATAAATTTATAATAAAATATTTAATACCAAACAATGAAAACTAATTGAAATAAAAATAAAATTCAAATTGAAACCAAATCTAACTTGACACATGATACTTGGGAATGAGGATCTCTATCTACCCCAAGTGGAAATGGCTACTTAGTATCCTCAATTGCAACCTATATAAATTCAACAATGCATATTGAGAAACATTTAAATTGTCCTCTTTTTTTTCAACTCGTCATTTGGAAAAAATAATTCCATTGTTTATTTCTTATACTATTTTAAAAATATTGACATGAATTTTTTAACATAAGATAACTTGATGGTATCTTATTTCATTGAAAAAAATTGGGTTGAAAGTAAGCACATTCCTTGCTTAATGGAAATAGCAACATGAAAATCAATGTCTCCAATGATTGAATAGGAGTACTATAAAGTGCGATGTTTATTCCTCTTAATAGTTTAAGAATAAGTATTACTTTAAACTGCCCTTGACATATAAGTAAAATGCAAGACTTTTCATATATATGTCATGAATTATAATGAATGTGTATTTCAATATATAAATGAAATGTAAGCCTTTTCATTTATATACGTTATGAATTATATAAAATGTGTATTTCAATAGCTAAAAAAGAAGAAATGGAGTAAATAC